>CM033712.1:2467973-2650277 GCA_019671005.1 Hibiscus mutabilis | reverse complement strand
AAAAAGTAATAATTTAGTCCAGTGCCGTTAAAAATTTAACAGTTTATAACGTGACAATTAAAAAAATGGGTATAATAACACATTAGCCCTAAACTTTTATATTTTATTTTAGTTTTATCCTAATTTTAAAAATTTAACCTTCAACTTTTATATTTACACCCATTTAATCCTTGTTTCTTTCGTTACACATCTAAAAGAATGGCAACGCCAAAATTGTGTGGATGATGTGTAGTTGGCGAGAAGCGGTGGGAGTTGTTGTAGTCGGCGGGGATGATGTGGTTGGGGGACGACTTTGGGGATTCAAAATCAAATCCCAAAAACTTTTCATATAATTTTTATGAAATTAGATGTGTAATGAAAGAAACAAGGATTAAATTGGTGTGAATTTAAAAGTTGAAAGTTAAAATTTTAAATTAGGATAAAACTAAATTAAAGTACAAAAGTTTAGGGCTAAATGTGTTATTATACCCATTTTTGTTACCTACCACGCCATCAATCGTTAATTTTTTAACAACACATGACCAATTTGTTATTTTTTTAATTCAAGGGACCACTTTATAATTTTTGATAGTCAAGAGACTCAACAAAAAATCAGGACATAGTTGGGGAACCATTTATGCAGTTTATCCATCATTTTATTTGTGCCATCTTCTGTTATAATAATATCTTCAGCGTAGATAAATATTAAGAATGATATTTTTACTTTTTAAAGAGGTTTTTACAAAATAAAGTATGATTAGATTGACACTAATTGTATTTATAAGTAATTACTGTTTTGGTAAACATGTCAAACCATACACAAGGAGACTGTTTTAGACTATAGAGATTTTTTTTTCTTTTCAATTTGCATATTTTATGACCATTCCACTGACTATAAAAGAAAAAAGATTAAGGTTTTATATTCAATACAATGATGGTAGAAATAAAAAGTTTTCATAAGCGCATTGGTTTAGGGTTTTAGTTTAAAGTTTAGGGGTTTAGAATTATGGTTTGTGATTAGAATTTAAGGTTTAGAGGTTAGAGTTTAGGTTTTAGGGTAATATGATTAGAGATTTAGGTTTTAACCTATAAACCTTAAATTCTAGTATTAAACCCTAAATTCTATCCACAACCCATAAATACTAAAACCCTAAATTCTAAACCTTAAATTCTAAAACTAAGGCGCTTGTAAAAACTTTTTGTTTCCACTGCCAGTGTAGGGAATAAATATCCTTTACTTAATATATATCATATCAAGTATAGGTATGTACGGACCGTGACATGGTCCGTACCACATCTATCACATATCTTTATTTTTTTATTCTAAATTTTATTTTTTACCAAACGGGTCACACCACAAACTCTTCAAATCAAATCAAAATAAAATTCAGATCACAATTTCTAACAAAATGATATGCATTAGGTAAAGGTTGATGCTATTTCTTAGTTATTTGATATGCATGCATGGGACGGATTAAAGAGGACTCCACTCAGAGTTTCACTAAGGAGGATAAGTTGAGCACGGTGCGAAAATTAATATTTTGATGGCCTAAATATTGGTCTGGTGACGTTTAACTTTACAATTTAGGACACACTATGTCAGCAGCTCTACAGCATAATTTGGTTGTCTGATTTTCATAGTTAAAAAATTGAAAGAAAAGGTGTTTCTTTGCTCACACCAGTGTCCACATCAAGACCTAATTACCTACCAAAAAAATAAGAATATTGCCTCTAGAACCCCACGAGCAACTCATATATTCCTTTATATAGTCACACAGATTTTGATCAGCAAAGCCTCAGCCTCAAATTCCTTGCTGTCTTGGCTTCCAATAGTGAATAACATTGCACCAATAAGTTTGCGTTTAAAAATGGCTGCCGGGAAGGAAGTAGTTGAGGGAGTGGAATGGAGGATAAGGGTGGCCGATGGATCATCGGAGGCTTTGGTTCCGGCTACAGGGCTTGCAGGAAAGGTCTGGGTCGGAATAAAAGGCATACTTTGGGGTTTTGCTCTAAAAGTGTGGATGTTTCTGAAGAGAGCATGTGACATTGGGGCTAATGATCCTAGAAAAGTAATCCATTGCCTTAAGGTAGGACTGGCACTCGCACTAGTATCACTTTTCTACTTCATAAAGCCTTTGTATGATGGTGTTGGAGGCAATTCCATGTGGGCTATTATGACAGTTGTGCTAGTATTCGAGACAACCGTTGGTAAGTACATACATACATACATACATACATACATACATACATACATACATACATAACTTGTTCACAACTTTTGGCTACTTTACCTCATCACAGGAGCAACGCTATACAAATGTATAAACAGAGTTTTTGCAACCTTTCTAGCCGGATTTCTTGCAGTCGGTGTACACTGGGTTGCCTGTCAATCTGGAGAGACACTTGAGCCCTATGTTGTGGGAGCCTCAGTTTTCCTATTAGGTATGTTGATATACAGTTGCTTTATTTTCCTTGTTCTTCATTCAGACTGTGCTTAACCTTGATTGGTGTTCCCTTTTAATTCAGCTTCAGCGGCGACCTTCTCTCGACTCATTCCCTCGGTGAAGTCCCTGTTTGATTATGGTGCCATGGTCTTCATCCTCACTTTCAGCTTCGTTGTAGTATCAGGCTGTAGAGTTGATAAATTGTTCGACCTGGCCCGTAATAGAATATCCACCATTATCATTGGAACTTCCCTGTGCATTCTTGTAATCATGTTTGTGTGTCCCATTTGGTCCGGTCAGGAGCTCCATAGCCTGATTGTACGTAACATGGACAAACTTGCCGAATCCCTTGACGGTTTGTTTCTTCGATTTCATTACTTCTGGTTCATAACTTTAACACGCATGAAGAACCAATCTTTCCCACTATGTTTTTCAGGCTGCATAACACAGTATTTTAACCAGAGTGGGGAATGCACCAACAGCTTGGAAGAGGCCGGTAAAAAATTGCAGGGCTACAAGTGCGTGCTAAGCTCAAAGGCATCCGAAGAATCTATGGTAAGTGACATTATTGACTAATAAAGTTGTGCATTGATTTTTGACATGAGTAGTAAATTGGCATTGTTTCCTACAGGCAAATTTTGCTAGGTGGGAACCTTCCCATGGCAAGTTCAACTTCCGGCATCCATGGAAACAGTACCTAAAAATCAGTTCATCGATGCGCGGTTGTGCTTACTGCATAGAGGCTCTCAACAGTTGCATCAATTCCGAAACTCAGGTGAATCAAGTTTTTAAGGACTTAGTTCGATCTAATCACTTGTTCCATTATGACAAATAAAACTGTGCACTAATTCAGGCTGCCATCAATATAAACAGGCTGCTAAATTGATAAAGAAGCATGTTAGCAAAGGTTGCTTGAAAGTGAGCTCTAGCTCTTCAAACGCCATAAGAGAGCTTGCAGAAATTGTAAAGACAATGAAGAAATCATCGACCATAGAGTTAATGGTTGGTGAAATGAACAGCGCTGTGCAGGAACTCCAGAATGACTTGAAATCCCTTCCTGGTTGGTGGAATCGATCGACGGTTCGAGAAAACAAAACATTGGAGGCTGCCTGCTCGGAAGCAACACCGAAAGTGCCTCTCATTGAAATGATACCAGTGGTGACTTTGGCATCTATACTGATTGAAATATCGGGGCAGATTGAAGCCCTGGTTGATGCTGTGGAAGAACTAGCCAAGCTAGCTGAATTTGGAGTCAATGATGACAAGTGCAAGCTAAGCGAAATGGCAAAGAAAACTGAGGGCACCCTGAAGGCTCTTCAAAGGGTCTGAGTTCCAATCCTCTTTTTTCTGATCCGAAAACGAATTCTTAGATATAGTAAGAAAGAACAAAACTAAACAATCGGTGTAAGCAGCGTTTACTCAAACAAAGGAATGTATTGTTTACAAGGATCACGGTAAGAAAACCAAAATTCCGTCACAAATACACCAATTTTCGAGAAAAAAAATTTGAAAACAATGGCGTCGCCCGGAATCGAACCGGAGACCTTCAGTGTGTTAGACTGACGTGATAACCAACTACACCACGACACCAGTTGATAGCTTTCCTTATATTTATTCTATATTACTGTATAAGTCACCCTCTTTTTCGCTACAAACAATGCAGGACACCTTCGAGAAACACATTTCCATCACCAATATATTACTCTTTTTTACTTCAATAATAATAAAAATAGCAGCAAATGGTTGTTGTAGACCCATAAAATAGAATTATATAAGAACCAAGAATATAAATTTATCTTAAATCTTTTACAGTTGTATTGTTCGATCTTTAATAATCTTGCATTATCCTCTTCAAATCACTAAAAATAATAATAATAAAAAAAAACATTGCAGAAATCATCTTATCTCATTTTTTACTGGAACCACTTGTTGGATTCACACACACTCGTATATATCCCTCGAGAATATATATTAAGCATAAAACAACTTTTAGCACATTAATTGGGAAGAAATTTTCAATTTGGTCCCTAAACTTTATTTGTCCACATTAAATACTAATTTTAACAATTTTTCTAGTCCTTGGGATGATGTGATACTCTAAGATTGTGTCACATTGCACAATATCAAAATTCCACATTATCAACATGACCAAAAATTCAAGTTAGAAAAAGAAAAGAATTAAAGGGACTAACTTGAGAAAAAAAGGTCTAGGTGTGACTATATATACATGACAGAGATGAGATGGTTTCCATGCATCACCATAGCTAACATAATATATGGATACATTTGCTGTTTATATTGATTGTATTGACACTATTGTTACATGAAGTTAACTCCATGTAATATTTGGCTAAAAAGATACTATTATGTCAAATTCGACCCCTAACTGCTCGATTCTGGGCCAACTGCATCTCATGTAACAGTGATTCTAGTCGAAACCTACGTATACACATTGAAACATCTGAAACACACATGCTCATGCTCTTTCCAGATTTCACAAAGATAAAATCTAGTGACACACACACAAGTTCTTACTAAAACCTAAATAACTTAAAACTGACTAAAATGTCATTCAACAGCTTCAAACATGAAAACAATTGAACCACATATGAATTATGATGTTTTGATCTGTATATGCACCGGAAAAAACTTGGCTCGTAAATTTGATAAGGGAAGGGGCTATAGATTAAACCTGCTTAATGCCAACGTTTCAAGGTAACTACACGAACCAATTGAACTAAAATCCAGTTTCAAATCATTCACAATTTTATTAACAAAATGAATATAACCGTCAAGGACCATAAAAGAGTACACAGGTAAGAACAAGGCATGAAAAAAAAAATCGATTTGGAAGAAGAAAAACATAGAAAGGCATCCATATACTAGGTAGATGATCAGGAGAATCATCCTGTAAAGACAAACATGGGAAACACTACCAGTTCTCTTTGACGATTTTCGACTTCTCAAGAATGAATTTCCCTTCCTTGTACTTCTGAGTTTCCTCGTAAGCTCTTTCGTATTTCCATCCCAACACCTCACGGCAATCGCAGCAGTAGACGTCAGCCACCGTGTGAAGACCTGTCATCAATTGTCTATCCTCTTTAGGACCCACCATTATGTTCATTGCATGGGAGAACAAAAAGGCCCTGCCGTTTCTCCCCTGAAATTCACATTGTTAAATCAAATTTGGAACATGTATCTAATGTTCTAATGGAATTCTTTCAACAAAACTGCTTTGCTTTACATGTTTGGTGAACCTAATGGAAATTTCATATGAAATTTCAACAGAAAATACATTTGATCCGAACATTGTAGGGGGTAAATGAGCAGCAATGAGTCCAGAAGAGGGGGCATAAGTGCAACAAAATCCGTGTCGAATTCATTACCTGAAAGGACTTAGATATAACATCATCGAGTAGAGCAATTTGGTTTCTGCAATTGCAGCAACAGTACAACCTCAGTCCGACCATGTCCTCCATTTAGCAATTATATATCAGCACACTACTCGTTGCCACTCCCACACAAACTCAATATCTTTTTACAAAATCAGAAGAAAAATTCAAATCAAAACCAATGAATATCAAGGCAACAATAGTAAAAATAATCAAAAGCTCACCTTGTATACACCGACAAAGTATACAATCTACGCAGCCAATCAGCCTTTATATGACGAAACAACTGCACCCACAACGAAAACAGAGAAGCAATTAGAGAAACAAGTTAAAAGCTAAAAACCCAGTAATTAATAACTAGCCTTTCATACAAAAGAGAGAAGGATAATCAACGGGAATAATAGAAACAAGTAAAAGACACTAAAGAAAAGCCTAGATTTCAAGTAAAAAAATGATAAACCCTGAAATTGAAAAAAAAAAGAAGAAGCTAAAGCAAGAGTATACCATGGAAAGATCAATACTAACAAGAGAAAAAAGAACCCATTATTGTTAGACAATGAAAACGATCAAATAGAAAGAAGAGGAAAAGGGATAAGGGGAAAATGTTTTGACTTTTTGTTTATTAAGTGTTGGGTCCGAACCTGGACAGAGTTCCATGGTTTTCCCGTGTTGATGATTGATTACAGTTCTCAACTGTGAAGTTGTGCGTGGAAGTTTGGTGGGTTTTTTCACTTTTTCCGATTGGAAGACGGACAAAATACGTTGGAGCCTTCCATCCGTTGTTCGTCAGATTGACATGGGACTCCGTCGCAAATTCTTTATTATTATTATGATAAGATAAACTATAAAATAGTGAGGGAATTGTTTTTATTTTGGTCTCTAACTTTTAAAACTTGAAATATTATCTTTAAACTTGTAATATGTTTTTATTATGATTATTATCGTGAATCGTAGAAAATTATTAACTGGATTCGGCTTATCACGTCATCTGTAATTCTATTCAATAAAGTTCATTCATCTTATTTTTTTTTAAATTTTTTTTTACATCTATTTTACATGTAAAAAAAGTAAATAATTATATGAAAGTTAAAATGAGATAAATATATCTTATTAATCGAAACTATGAATAATTTAATAAGTCAATTCTATTTAATAATTTTTTGTTGCTGTGGCACATTAAAATGTCTTCCTAAAAAAAACCCTAAATTTTTTTAACTAATTGACTAAAAAAACCCTAAATCTTATTTGGTTTTAGACGATTCCATGACTTACATGGCCTCGGACCTTGAAATCCGACCCCTGACAACATTTTTTGGCTGGGATTGGATTTGGTTTTAATCATGTACATTATGTTTGCACAACAAATCTTATCCATGATTATATATATTTTATTCAATGATTATATAGAATTTTATGTATTAAGAATTCATTCATATAGATCGACACATTTATATTATCTTTTAATATCATTTTTTTTGTATCGTGTTCAAAGTTACGATATGAAATAGAGTTGAAGAGAGTGAAACTGATTCAGTTTTCCAGAACGATAAATAATTTGACAGAAAAGTCGGTATGGCAGTACAGTATTCCAAAAATCTTGATAATATACAGGGCAAGACAAATTAGATCAGACGAAATCCGAATACATGCAGATGAACTAAACAAAAGATGAAAGCTCAACACATAAATCAATAATTAGCCCGTAATGATACCTGCCAGAATATCAGTCTTACCGCGTGCATAAATTGTGTAAACTAAGCGGATGGCGTCGAGCCATCCATCTAGTGATTCCCACGAGTCAGCTACCTGAAAGAAAGCAGAAAATACTCGCTAAAGCTGAACTTCCATACATGATACATGTATGCATTTGCTAAGATTGCACCCAAATGATAAACATGGGGCATCTCTACCTAGTAATTATAAGGTTTTCCATCGGCATGAAAGATCATCCATTCAGTGAGATTTAAGAGGAAACTCTTAGAATGAAAATCAAGAACATGATTCTTACCAAGAAAACCGGACCAGAGGTGGTATCGATGCAGAGGCCTGCACCTGGTGGTAAAGTCAGATCAGCGCATGCTGACACAGAAACAATATCCGGAATTTCCACTCTTATAGTCTTTCTGTCTATATTTGTTACATCTATGGTTCTGCCAGAGAGGCTTCGGGAAACTTGTTTGTGGTCCACTCTGATGACCTGCTCAATTCAAAAAGAAAAGAGAACATGGAGAAAAAAATGGAAGTCCGAATTAAGCTTTATGGAAAATGTATAAATAGGTCTGATTTTGTAAAGTCTTCATCTTTGTACAACTTGGGACATTCTTGTTTAGAATATCTGTTTTTTAAGGATACTCTTGTATTTCTGTAGCAGTTTTCTGTTTCCATGGGTAATAAAACATACAAATTATCCAAAATAAAAATAAAATGCAAGTCTGAACAGATGTGGCCTTTAACTAGTATAAGTTAGGTTGACTACCAAAGCAATTAAACAGAAAAAAAAAACTAGAAGCACAAACCAGAGATGAACATTATAATTCATTCCAAATTCAAAACTTACAAAAACATAATTGCAGATATTAATTACCAAAATTCATTTGATGAAATTAATTTCTATTCACAGGAAAAAAATGAAAATGCAAGTTGATATCAATTAACCATGGACAACAGAAAAAACAAACAGTTTTTTTACCTGTTGAAGAGCTTCATGATTCAGAAAAAACTCTGTTCTCTTCCAATCACTATGAGGAGCAATTGAATTTCCAACTGGTGGTGCAGTAAGATGCCCATCTTTAGATGAGGTAAAGGCAACTGTCAAAAATTGATTTTAGTTAAACATAATATAAAATGTATTGAGTAGCTAATTCAATTAAGAATAAACAGAGTGATGACGTCACAATCATTTGCTCTGTAACCACTCAATAGTTATCTTAACCGGGTGAGCCATCTGGTTTAAACATGAAATGATCAAATGAGAAAATAGTTTTCTTTATTACACTATACTGTGAAATGGTTTTGCAAATAGGTTCTTAAGTGTCCTGGTTTAAACATGAAATGAGCATCCAGCAAATCATGAATTGGAAAAATTCAGTTAAGCTTTTTTAACTCCAAATTTCCTTGCAGTTAAGTGTTCTTGCTTAAGTTTCAGGGGTCTGTAGTAGCCTCACATCCATGCCAAAGGAATATTATTTGAAATGGTATTGGATTAGGCATGTGGCTCTTTACACTGAAAGGATATTTTGCATCAAAATAACAGTTTCTGATGCAGCTCAAAGAGTCAGTTGTGTGCATTGATAATGGCAGGTAAAAACAACACTGAAGACTGACATGAAAGAACTGCAGAACTTCATGTATTACACCAAAAATACTCCTATAATATTAAAATAATCCAGGAAAGGAGCAAGAGATTGTTCTCATTGTTAATAGACTCAACATTTCTCATGGAAGACAATCAATTTAGAAAAAAATAAACTGAAAAAAATGTCCAAAGATTAAATACTGACCATTGAACGGACAAGCCTCAAGGCACTGCTGTAAACCTGTATGTTTTTAAAACATCAAATAAGAACATATTCGCAAAACTAAGATGGGAAATCAAAATTAAATAGAAAATTAAGAAGTATAACATTAGCTTTCTTTATTACAATTTATGTTTACAAAAAGCCAAATTCATGTAATATTTCATTAGCCAATAATTGTAAACCCCTGTAGTCATGAACAACACATCTCTTACCGAGTAATTTGGTTTCAGAGCATGAGCAGCAGCAATATATATAGCAGACAGACTATACAGCTCATTTGGGGAAACTTCTTTCAGATTTGGGGAGCCTGTTCTTAAGGTATCCTCAGCTAGTCCATACTGCATTTAAAAATAAGATATTTCAAGTTACAAAGGTAGGCTTCACTTGTATGAAATGTTCAAATAATGAGGTCATTATCTAATCTTATCACAGGTGAGAATAGGATCATGCCATCCAGTTTAAGAACTAGTAATAACCAACAAACTCACCAAAACAGTTCCAAGGTTGTATATTGCTCGATGGAAATCAAATTGCAACTGTATTGCTGCACGGAACTGCATTAAAAATAAAGGGTATTGTAAGAATATAAATGCAATGAGAGCTTATTATTTTAGGACTCCTCAGATGTAAAATTACTTTGTTGCTAGTTACTATAGTCATCTGAGCACCCTGATAATTTCAAATGACTTTTGTACCTTACTAATTGCAGTCCTCACAATTTTTTGCTTCTCTCGAGCTGGAACAATTGCACTGAGTTCCTAAAATGCACATGAGAAGGCATAAAAGTAAGAATAGTATTCTAGGACTCCTTAGAAGTACACTCAGAAATCTGAAAGATATGGAGATAAATGAAGTTGATTATAATATTAAAATCACTAAAACATAGTTCACCTGAAGAGCAAGTCCCCAATTGTTTAGTGCCTGAAAGGGATATAAGAATCTCAAAATCACTAAGAGGTAGAATAAAATAAAAGGTAGAGTTATTCTAGATTTCTAGTTAGCAAAATTACAAGACTAAAAGAAACATTCTAGCAAGAAAAATTACAAGACTAAAAGAAACAGTTAATTCAAATATACCTGGGGGCTATTCCAGTTGAGTTGGACAGCTTTTTCATAGTTTTTTGTTGCCTGAAAAACCATAACAGTAAGATTATGCTATATCAAACCAAAGGACAAGGTTTTTTTATTACTACAAGGAATTTCTTAGAGAAGGCCAAGGATTTCCACACAGCAGTAACACAAGGACAACGTTTTTCAGAACTAAATGCCTAAAGAATGACTACATGCCAAAATTCATCGGCAAAAAACCACTTCCATGGTTCTTTGGCCTTATTAAAATAGATTGTATAATTTGTATTACAGCATGCAGCTAACATGAAACATAAACAGAAATAAGATCTTATCAGAAAAGGTTTTCCATGACAAGATTCTAAGATTTTGCCTTCAAAGGGATACTATTACTCGTACAAAAAATCATGACTAGAATACCAAAATTTATAGTAAGAACCTGCTCCCAGAGTTCTTCAGCCTCTTTGGTCCGACCACGCATTTTTGCTCGATCAGATATTGCTATTGCCCAGTTGTAGAAAGCCTGTCAAGCAATGACATTGCATCAAAGTCATGGATATCAGTTAAAAGGATATACTATACAGACTCATCCATATGTGGGTACATAGATGCAATATACATCTCTATACTTAATTCTGTTGTCTAGCCAGTTTCTTATCTGGTTTATGCATTCTGAGCAGTCGTTTATACCCATTGTAATTGAAACAGAACTTTAAAAATCACAAGTTCTCAGTGAGTTGAACAAGAACACGTACATCATGAAGTGTTGGGCAGAGACGAGTAGCCTCATCATACTTTTTACAAGCCTCCTCTAGCAAGGCATCTTTAGAAGGTGAAGTAGAATCTGGACTAACATTATCTGCACTTTCCTGCAAGCCAAATAAGAACCGCTTGGACTTCATGAAAAATCTGTAGCATTTTGCAACGATTATAATATGTTTAAATTCCCAAAGTTAAGCAGGCAGTTCTAGCAGTATGAGAATAGGACATGACATATCATGTTGGATGATGTTACGATAACAATATCAAAATGAACCATTATCTCAAACCTGTAGAACCAATGCCCAATTGTAAAGAGCGTCATAATCTTCTGGGTTTCTCTCCAGTGCAGTAGCATACCTACAAAATTTTAACTAAAATTAGTACTATGGAATAGCCGACTCTAGAGCAGCACCATATCAAGTTCAATATGAATAGTAAGTGTGAAATGTGTATAAAACAAGATGTTAGTACCTCCTAGCAGCATATATAAGAATCCGCTGGCGAGACCTGCCTTCCTCATCAGTACCAGTGACACTATTGATCAACTCCATTGCAGCATTGTTTTGGTAGGATTGTCGTTGCATGCTTTCTTGACTGAAGCATAGATACATCATGGAGTAGAAAATGATATCATTGACAAGCAGAAGAAACATTATAAATACAAGAAGAAACAAAATGATATCATATTTACTCCAACAAGACCAAGAAACCTTTACTGCATGAATGGCAGCACATGAAAAAGAATATAAAGTGAATTCTATACAGTGCAAGGTCCCAAAATCAAGGATTCCTTCATCAAAGTTAGACAAAGAGTAAGATACAGTTAATGTCAAACTCAAAATTCAGAACAAACTGAAAGGCTCAAATACAGCAAAACATGTATGATTAGTTTCTAACAATTAAGTTCAAGAGTAATGAAGATCGTGATCGGAGAACAGTTGCTCATCCATGCAATAAATGAAAATGAAATCTAGTCTAACAGGAATAGTTAGCCTTAATTCATCTGGTAAATCGTGTGAAACAGCCTAATTTTAGGCTCAGTTGAAACTTGAACAATTCTCCAATTTTAATTAAGAAGACGAATCAACAGAGAACACTAAAGATTCAGGTTTCTGCATCGAAATCTCGTTAAATCCAATAACAAATTAAAGAGAGCAATTTTTTTATCAACTGAAACTCGAAATGGATGAGGAAAAAAGTACCTGTAAGGAGAACCTGCATCATCTTCGTCGCTTTTCAATTCACTTAGCAATTCTCTCATCGTGAAAGGCCGGTTCTCTTCATCTTTACGCAGCTCCGGACGAGGAACTTGGTCGGTGGATGCTTGTTTGGCCGTCTCATTCGATTGGATCGAGCTCTCTGTTTCCGGCTCCGGCACCGGATCGGCATCGGCTCGGCATCACCGGTTCCGGTTTTAATTCCTCATCCGGTTTCGTTTCCGATTGTAGTTCAGGCTGAGATTCCACTTTCAATTCCGGTTCCGGATCGGGTTGTGGTTGGAAACCATTCTGAAGTTCGGATCCCTGAGTCGTTTCGGACATAGCGTTGAACGAGTGATTTCCGTGCTACGCCAAAACGGAATCGAAGAAGATCTGAAAGATATATGAAGAGAGAGAATAAAATAAGAAAATATAGTCTGCTGAAGCTAAGGTCAAAAGTTTGAAAGAAGTTACTTTACCGAGCAGTAACAGTAAAACATGGTGTAAGCTGATAATGAAAGATAGTATTTTCTGGTTAAATTACACTATCGGTCATCAAACTATTAAATAGTTTTTAATTTGGTCACTAATTGTTTTCTTCTAGAAATTCAATCACTAAATTTATTTTTTTCTATTTTGGTCATTTATCATTAAAAAATAACGGAAATGATGGTATGGCCTCGTATAATAACTATTGGTCACCAAACTATTAAAACTTGTCTATTTATGTTTTTTTAACTTATACTCGACAACAATATTTTAACGACCGTTTTTATTTAAACGAAAAAGTGACCCAATTGTAACTAGAATATTAATTGAATGATCCAATTATAATTTTTAATAATTCGGTGACCCAAATATAATGGACACTATTGAAATAATTCACACCAACATGTGTTGGATGCAAACGTTGCACTTTCAATGAGAGAACTCAAGTTGAAACCTTGGAAATGACGAAAAAACAAAATGGACAATAAATTGAACAAAAAAATTAAAATAATAACATTTTGAAGGAAGAATCATGTTATTTTTTTTTTTTTGGTCCTTAAAATGGATTCGAGGCTTCTGTGGCTAAAAAAAATTATACAGTGTTGTACACTTGGTTTTAGTGAAGTATCATCCTGTTATCTTTCTTTTCTAATTGTATTTAAAGTAATTTACATAAATTTTGACACGTTAATAACTATTTTTATTTTCCCTTGTAATCAACAATTGAGAGAAACAAGTTTTGGATGAAGAATGAAGATCCTAGTAAGTGGTTTGAGACGGCAATGCACAAACTTTGTTTCCATAGGCGAGCTTAACAAAGCTCAAGTGCTTCAAAAATTAATGAATCCAATGGAGCTTATTCCAACACTCGAAAACCTTATATAAAGTCACCTTCCAAGGCATTATCAAAATCAAGCTCAACAATGGCAGCCCAGATTTCTTCTTTTGCATGGCTTCTGCTTAGCGGTTCTACTCTTTCCATGCTCATCTGCTGCTGCCATGCTGCTTCATCTGAAAATCGCCAGGTTTACATTGTTTACATAGGGGACCTTCCAAATCCAAAGGCTAAGGTTTCAACTTCAAGCCTTCACACCGCCATGCTTCGACAAGCTGTTCCCAGTTGAAATCATTTACTTGTCAATTTCTCTTTTGGTCCTTTTAGGTGAAATCATGGTTTGGGTCTCTCTATTATGATAAAATTCGAGTTCGAGGTTAGACCTCTATACCTTAATTTACTATAATTTGCAAGTCTATGTGTACAATCAGGGACATATGCAAGATTTTAAGTAAATGTGCTAACTATCATGAAGTTATATTATAAATGTAGGGAGCGTAAAATTACAAGATTTTATGGGGTGCAAAATTAAATTGTCAATAAAAAATAAAAAAAAATATTTAAATTTTAGGAGAACAAAAAAATTTAAAGGTGCACCTGCCTCCAGCACCCCATGTGTCTGTCCTGTGTACAATGTGTTTAACGAGAATATATGATGGAATTACGGAACTAATAATATTATAAAAGTATGACATAAATATATGATTGAGGCACAAGCAGAGGACTCAGCGACGGAAGGTAACGGTGTGTGGCGGTCACGACGTTGACCGGAGAAGATGAACGGCCCGACGGTAGTCTAAGCATTGAGCGTGTGGTTCTCACGTGCGAGTGTGATCCACGTGAACTCCCCTGGAGTGATCTGGACTGTTAGGTCACATCTTGATCTGACGATGATAGTTGGTGTGGTGCATGGTCATAAGGGCTAGGGTTTATCTACCTCGATATGGCCTGTTGGATGAAGATTCAATCCAAAGGTCCCCTGTTGGCTACATAAGAAAAGAAAAAAATTAGTGACTACACATGTCTACGAGTACATACAATCAGGGAAAGGCGTAGAATTTTAAGTAAGGAGTGTGAACTATCAGAAAACTATATTAGAGTTGCAAAATTAGATTGTCAATAAAAAATACAAAAGAAACATCTAAATTATAAGAGAACTTAAAGTTTTTATGGGTACGACTGTCTCCAGCACCCTATGTGTATGTCTCGTGTACAATATCTTGAACGAGAATATATGATAGAATTACCGAACTAATGATATTATAAAAGTATGACATAAGTATAGCCAAAGGTCCCCTGTTGGCTACATAAGAAAAGAAAAAAAAAATTAGTGACTACACATGTCTACGAGTACATACAATCAGGGAAAGGCGTAGAATTTTAAGTAAGGAGTGCGAACTATCAGAAAACTATATTAGAGTTGTAAAATTAGATTGTCAATAAAAAATACAGAAGAAACATCTAAATTATAGGAGAACTTAAAGTTTTTACGGGTACGACTGTCTCTAGCACCCTATGTGTATGTCTCGTGTACAATATCTTGAACGAGAATATATGATAGAATTACCGAACTAATGATATTATAAAAGTATGACATAATTATGTTGAATTAAATTAAATAAATTAAATCTTAAATTTGAGTATAGTAGAGAGATCAAGACCATAATTTGACCATAGTTTTTTACCATGATTTTCTAACACTTTTTATAAATTGAATCCAACAGTACTGTCGGATCAGATGTTTTGCTCTACAGCTACCATAGGAGCTTCAATGGATTTGCAGCCAAATTGACCAAAGATGAGGCAAATACACTAAGAGGTACTTCAGACCAGATCAAACGAAATTCGGGTCACAATCTCTAACAATAATTTTGAGTTAATTTTTTTCCAGAAAAAGATGGAGTTGTTTCAGTTTTCCTTAGCCAAAAGAAGCAGCTCCACACAACAAGGTCATGGGACTTTATGGGATTCCACAAAAAAGTTTTAAGATCAGTCATTGAGAGTGATATCATTGTTGGAATGCTTGACACTGGGATTTGGCTCGAGTCTCAAAGCTTTAACGACTCCGGATTCGGTCCGATTCCGAGTAAATGGAAATGCACCTGCCGAAGCTCAACCAATTTCACTTGCAACAAGTAAAACATAATCATTGGAATTTTTTTTTCATTAACTCCTGAAATATTGACCTTAACAATGTTTGAATCTATTTTCAGCAAAATCATTGGAGCAAAATATTATCGAGCTGATGGAGATTTGGATCCGAATTACGATTTCAAGTTCCCGAGAGATTCCGAAGGTCATGGGACTCGCACTTCATCAACGGCTGCAGGTGGCTTTGTTAGCAACGCAAGCTTATATGGTCTAGCCACAGGGACGGCTCGTGGTGGGGTGCCATCAGCTCGCATTGCGGTTTACAAGATTTGCTGGTCCGATGGTTGCTCTGATGCAGACATTCTTGCAGCTTTCGACGATGCAATAGCAGATGGCGTCGACATAATCTCGCGTTCCGTTGGGAGTTCTGTCCCATTGGATTATTTTGATGATCCTTTTGCTATCGGAGCTTTCCATTCGATGAAAAAAGGAATATTGACTTCGAATTCTGCTGGCAAATAGTGGTCCCATTCTCGGATCAATTATGAACCTTTCGCCTTGGTCTTTATCAGTCGTTGCTAGTACCATTGATAGAAAGTTTGTCACTAAGGTTATGTTCGGAAATGGCGAGATCTATGAGGTAAGCAGGATCATTTCTGTTTGGACTTTTCATTTCCTTCAAGTCTTCGTGTTTGACACTCGTACCCGATGTGCATTTGAACATCACTTGAACACTTCATTTTCCTAGGGAACCTCTATAAATACATTCGATCTCAAGGGGAAAATGCACCCTTTCATCACCGGTGTAGCTGCTACAAGCACCTCGCAAGGTTATACATCCGAGGATTCTAGGTATTGAGATCCAGAGACATTGAACAGAACATCAGTGGAAGGAAAAATTGTTTTCTGCGATTATTACAGCGAGGGCGATGGCCTAATCGAAGCCGGTGCTGTTGGTGGAGTGTTTAATAACGAAAAGCGCAAAGACTATGTTTCCCCCTCCGCGTTACCTCATTCGAACTTGATCTTGGATGATGCAAGGAATGTTTTAAACTACGTGACCACGACAGTATTTATACTAACTTTATTACCAAACATGATATGTTCCATGAAACTTAATATTGGTATGGTTAAACAATATCATTAACTTTTGTTTTGTAATTGTCTGTTCGGAATAGAAATCCGACTGCAACGATATTCAAGACTCAGGTAAAAGATAATCAGTTCGCTCCGTTCGTTGTTTTGTTTTCATCAAGAGGGCCTAACCCTATTACAGCAGACATACTCAAGGTTAGGTGCAGAGTTTCCACAAATAGCACAAAGTATGGATCTCAACAATAATAATCACTCTCTCATCTTAGTAATAACCTTGTTTCTTCAATGCAGCCGGATCTTACAGCACCGGGTATTGATATTTTAGCCGCATGGTCCAAAGCCAATCTTTTACGGATGTCGAAGATGATACAAGACTTGTCCCATACAACATTATTTCAGGCACATCAATGTCTTGCCCACATGCAACTGGTGCCGCGGCTTATGTTAAATCATTTCATCCAACATGGTCCCCTGCTGCCATTAAATCTGCTCTAATGACAACAGGAAATCTAGAAGTAGTATTTTTCCCTCGAAACATCAAGAGTTGCATTATCTGAATCCATCTAAATTCCCACTTTTTTTCTTCGTAGCTCTCCCGATGAGTTCTAAGAACAACCTCGAAGCCGAGTTCGCATATGGTGCAGGCCTTATAAACCCCGGACAAGCTGTTCGACCCGGATTGATAATGATGCTGGGGAGATTGATTTTGTCAATTTCTTGTGTGGACAAGGATATGCCCCTAAGCAAATTTTGCTCGTAACCGGATGTAACAATACCAACATTTGTTCCGAAGAAACGAACGGAACGGTGTGGGATCTAAACTACCCTTCGTTCGCATTATCCACAACTCCTGGAAATTCGGTCACTCGAGTCTTCCATCGGACAGTGACAAATGTTGGGTTGGTAGTGTCGACTTACAAGGCGGTCGTTAAGGATCGATCGGGGCTCATAATCAAGGTTCAACCAAGTGTACTTTCTTTCAAATCTCTTGGCCAAAAGCTATCCTTAACAGTAACCGTGGGAGCTGAAGTTGGTAACTCTATGATCTCTGGTGCTTTGATTTGGGATGATGGAGCTCATCAAGTGAGGAGCCCTATTGTTGCTTATGCTTCCTTACTCGAATGAACCTTTTTTTCTCGACAAATATGATTTATTAATGGGAGAATCACACAAATCTAAACTTGAATTGTGCGTCTTGTTAAAAATTTCCCTAATTCTAAATGAAACACAATCATTATGTTGAAAAAAATATGATAAATTGAAAACTTTGAGGCATATTTCCAATGGGCAAAGATAAGGAATTCGAATAATGATTCTATGGACTCATATTCTAGTTCATGAGATATTTACAATGGTATCTCATATGCCTAAAATGGTTGAGTGATGAATGAGAAATTTATGCTCAAAGTAGGATACTTGTGAATTGTGTAAGGAAAAATGAAAAACTCATATCCCACATTGGTAGAATATGAATTATGAGATGTGTTTATATACACTAACCCACTTATTTTTATGTTAATGACTTGAATTGAAAATTATGTCTTACACATAATTAAAGCTCATTAAACCCATTTGGGTTCGGGTGCATTTGCACGACATGTGCGACGCGAATGTTTGGACTAGTTAAGCTTTTTGTGGGCCTATAAATATTTTAGCCATTATTAGCTTTTTTTTTAATATTTTAAATTAAGATGATAAATATATGGAAAGATATTGTATCCTTTAATTAAAATATTATTATGATATTTTGCTTGTGATTCACGAAAATAAATTTGATATTTATGGTATTAATGACTGCTTTTTCGGATATAGTATTAATGACCATTATATTCGGAATATACTATTTCCAATAGTTCTCCTATATGAAACTAATATAAATACCGAGTTAACCTACTAGGTTAAACACAACTTGGAAAACTTTTTCTTCTCCTCAAAATTCCAGTGATAGACGAAGGCAATGGTATAGTTCGTGATCTCTGCAGCAGTGCAACTGTAGCTGATCATCTCGTTATTGTATCCTGGGAGACAGACGACCAAAGATCTCAAACGCTTCAAAATGGCCGAAAATCTATCTTAAGGGAACTGCGTAATTACAAGTCTCAACTGATTCTAGTCATTTTCTGTCAAACTTCAAGTATTTATTTCTATACAACATTTCTTTTTGTTCGCTTAATAAAGTTCTTTTTACTTTTCTTTCTTCTCGAATCGTTATACTTGTAACACATTACTCGAATGAACTAGAGAAATAGGAACAAATAATAAATTTTAATTATCTTTTTGTATTTTTTACTCAGCAAAATATGATTTTATTGATATAATCATACTAGCCTAACCTAGTTGAGAGTATGAGTGAGAATCGGGTTTGGCGGGGACGGTTTTGCATTCCCCACTCCGTCCCCAACACTTGCAGTTAGGGTTTCAGAGAATCCCCATTAAGTGCTTCGGGAAATTTTCATCTTCATACCTTCCTTGTGCGAATCCCCATGATTTTCGGGGAGTCTTTGTCCCAAAAAATTAAAGAAAGTTATTATTTTATTGACCAAAATAAATGGTAAATTCATTTCAAAATATAAAGTTCGGAGACTTCAATTGGAAGCAATTACGAGATGATGAAGATTGAAAGCGTGTAGTATTGGGGAAGATTTAGACAAAAGGTTTTAGCTTATATCTAAAAATTAAGACAGTAACATGTTGAGAAACTTGAGTGTAGCTAGGTTTGAGAGAAAGTTAAAACGATAATAATATAGTTAAGATTTTTTATTAGGGGTATATAGATAAATAAGTATATGTTTTAAAAAATCTTATAAAATATCGGGACCCTTGCAGTATTTTTTTGGGAACCCTACGGTTATTTATACGGTTACGGTTCGGTTATCCTCATAGTTTGGATATAGCAATCCTCGTCCCCATCCTCATTTGAGCTTCAGTGATAAAACTTCTCCGTCCCCGTCCCCTTGGGTGAAGATTTCAGTTATTCCTCATCCCGTCGGTTCGGATCCCCACGGTTTTCGAATATTCCCCTCCCAATTCCCACCCATAATTGAGAGCCTCATTAAAAACCTCACTAAACCTAATTAGAGTAAAGGAGAATCCTAAACTTAAATTTTTATTTTTAAAATTTTAAAAAGTTTTCTCATAATCATAATGATAAATTTGGGTCGAGGAAGTGACGACAATATGTGGGTTTAAGTCGGACAATAATCCTCTGTCACTTTTCAGTATCCCTTTCTATTTCACAATATTAAAAAAATTTAAATTCTAATTCCTAACTCTAAATTTTAAACCTTAAACAATACACTCTACCCCAAATTCCCTAAACCCTAACCATAAACTCTAACCCTAAACCTAATTTTTAATATGAGAACATTAATAGAGACACCAAAAAGATAAAAAAAAATTATCTATAAAAGTCGAGTCACGAAGCACGACGTAACATTATAGTCAAATATATTAATTATTTGGATAAACTACATAAATAATCCCTTGATTATATGATTTTTTGTTGAGTCCTTTGACAATGAAAATTATAAAATAATTTTTCGACTTAAAAAAGTAACAAATTGATATGGTGTAAAAATTTTAGTTCTCTTTATTTATTTAAAAATAATTTTCTCAACTGTTAGTGCATGAAATATTTTTTTCATTGGTGTTTAGTATATATGAATGTGTACGACAGTGGTCCCGTCCCCCAAATCATGGTTTGATACATGTGTACTAGAACCTCATTTGGTAAATGGGAACCCACCCAGCTCTGTCCGGGGGATAACAACGAATCAATCAAAGATTTTCATGCGCATGTATACATGGTCCAAGTAGAGACACCAAGCATGTGTCACTACGAACATAACATTTCATTTTCAATTCCTAGGATTTTGCGAAACCTAAGAAACAGTTTATATATATATATAGGAATGACCCAAAACTTTAGGTTAGGGGCGAATTTATAAATTTTTAGGGGACGAAAATAGATTTCAATAAAAAATACATAAAAAATTTTAACTTTTTTTAATTCACATAAGAATTTTAAATTTTTAGGGAGGTGGCTGTCTTCTCTAGCTCCCTTCGGTCCATCCCTATATATATATGTCACAAACTTTGAATCTACATTTGATTTGATTTGGTTTGGTTCTATTCTATCAACTAGTGCTATTATATATTTATAGATATGAATCTAGGTTTGGTTCATATTTATAGATATGAACCGCAAAGAAGACTCAATCCCAACATGAAAGGGGTCGTGATGAAGGAAATCATCAAATGGTTTGACGCCAGCATTATATACTCCACCTCCGACAGTACATGGGTAAATTCAGTACAATGTGTACAAAAAAAAAGGAGGTACAACTGTGTTAAGTACTAAAAACAATGAACTTATTCCGACTAGGACGGTTACCGGTTGAAGGGTTTGCATGGACTATCGTAAGTTGAATAAAGCTACTAGGAAATATCATTTTCCTTTACCCTTTATTGACCAAATGTTTGACCGTCTTGCAGGAAAACCCTTTTATTGTTTTCTTGATGGTTGCTCAAGTTACAATCAAATTGCCATAGCACCAGATGATCAAGAAAAGACCACCTTTACATGCTCTTATGATACCTATGCTTTTCGACGGATGCCGTTCGAATTATGCAATGCCCCAAAAACCTTTCAAAGATACATGATGGAAATTTTTTTCGACATGGTAGAACACTTCCTTGAGATCTTTATGGAAGATTTCTCTGTCTTTGGAGATGACTTCGACAATTACCTCGATAATTTGGAAAAGGTGCTAGCAAGATGCGAAGAATCCGATCTCATGCTAAACTAGGGAAAATGCCATTTTATGGTAGATGAAGGAATCGTGTTTGGCCATAAGATTTGATCTAAGGGGATCGAAGTGGACAAAGCAAAGGTGGACGTGATCGAGAAATTACCCCCACCAACTTCAGTCAAGGGGATCCGAATCTTTCTTGGGCATGCAGATTTTTATAAAAGGTTTATTCATAATTTCTCTAAAATTACTAAACCCTTGTCTAACTTGCTTAACAGGGCAAGTTCTTCAACTTCAATGACTCATGCACCTAAGCCTTCGAAACCTTGAAGAAGAAACTTGTCTCGGCACCTATTGTCGTTCCACCCGATTGGACCTTACCTTTTGAGCTTTATGTACGATGTAAGTGACTTTGCAGTAGGAGCAGTTCTCGGTCAACGAACAGTAACACTTTTATAAATTTTTACATGATTAATATTTTAACAATCTAATTGTTAAATTTAATGTTATATTCACGTAGACCAATCGTGGTACAACAGTCACTTACGTATGTGATACATTAGGTACAACTTGTTTTTCAGTTTTCTATTTTTTATTTTCTATATTATTTAATTCATGTGATACATAAATATTCAATGGTCAATTCGTTGAGAGACTTACCTACTAAAACTAGGTTTGCGTCGCGAGTCTGTCCTGATTAGTCAGGGTAAAGCTCTGAGAAATTGGAAGGGAAACCAAAAAAATTACAAATACAATCATACTTGAATAAATTTTAGAACAAAATCCTCAACCTTTTTGGTGCCCCTATTTGTCTCCATACTAAAAAATTAACATTAGAGTTTATGGTTTAAGGTTAGGATTTATGATTAGGATTTAGGAAAATTAGGGTACGATAAATATTTTAAAGTTTAGGATTTAAAATTTAAAATTATGGCTTAGAATTTAATTTTTTTAGTGTTAGACATAAATAGAAACACCGAAAAAGACATGATTTATATTCTAAATTTCAAGGCTCATACTTCAGGTCAAGCCTAATTTAAATAATAGTGTATGATATTTGAGTCATATTAAAACTCGATTTGGCCCATAAACACCTATAACTTCAAGATCATCCCCATGTAAAAAATTTAAGCCAACTACCTACATTTTCTTTTCATTTTCTGTAGGGTTTGGCTTTGATGTGTTTGTGTTTGTGTATAAATATAAAACCCATCACAACTCCTAACCTTTAGAGATCTCTCAAACGTTTTAAAAGTTAGCAATTGTAAAAAAGAATCCATGCATGGCAAGCATTCCAAAAGGTTGGTGGCCTATAAATTTGTTGTTTGTGTTTAGCTACTCAAAAAGGGTTTGGAGACAATGGAAACCATTTCCATGAGAAAGAGATTTGTGATAAGCAAAGCAGTCTCCATTTTGTTCATTCTTATTGCAGTTGAATCCCAATCACTCGTCCCTTCCAATGATTCTTCTTTGCAGACCCAAAAGCTATCATCTGATGAATTCCCTCAAGACCCCAATGAGCCTTTCGAGGTCGAGTTCCCCCTTGGAATGGAGTCGAATGACGAAACCCCGACGCCACCTCCTCCGTCTCCGCCACCACCATCGCCTACGAAACCTGCTCCGTGTCCACCCAAGCATGCTTGGACTCTAGATGACACATGTAAAACAAGGTGTTCTGCAATGTGCATGAGACACAAAGTTCCCATTCTAAATAGCTTATGCAATGGAATTTGTGGTAGAAGATGCATACTTTATTATGCGCAGGTGATCTACAATTGTACTGTTCATTGTGCATATTCGATGCCTAAACTTGTCAAGTGTGGTACAAAAACTTTCTAAATTAATTTCCCTTTAAAATCTTTTTTATTACAGTTCATACTTCTTATTGTCCTTGTTGTTGCAGATAAGAAGAAAGAAGCAGCCTATGTGAGTTACTGCTATCACAAATGCATCAAGAAATTCTAGGGCACAAGTCTCATTTCATGTGAATGGAAGCAATATTTGGGTGTCTGAAATGGGAGTAAAATATAACTGTTATTATGTAGGTGATACTTTTTTATTGGTGCAAGAAAATTAGAGAGGAATTGTCATTTTGTTATTTCACGTACTCTTTGCAATATCGATGTCTTTCAATGAAAGAATCATGCCAAGGATGAGTTGCAATTGTCATTTCATTATTTCACTTGCTCCATACAATATTTATCTTAGGGGTAAACTACATAAATAGTCTCTCAACTATAAAGTACTTTTTTATTGAGTCTGTTGACTAATCCTGCACCTCCTAGCCTTCCAATGCACCTCCCCAGCCTCTGTAACTGCGCACGCCCCTTGACCGAGCTAATTTTTTTAAATTAGAACTAAATTAATTGAATATGTAAATATGAGTTATTAAATGTGCTATTATATCAATTTTTGTTAATATCACGCTGTCAGTTCTTTAAATTTTTAACTTCGCTGCACTAACTTGTTATTTTTGTTTAAGTCGGTGGACCATTTTATAATTTTTCAGAGTCGGTGGACTTAATAAAAAAATGCCTTATAATCAAAGGATTATTTATGTAGTTTATCCTGATGTCTTTCGATGACAGAATCATGCAAAGAATGAGTAATAATTGTCATTTCAGGATTTCACCTACTCGTTAAAATACTAACATCTTTAGATGATAGGGGCATGCAAAGAATGAGATAGAAATTGTCATTTCATTATGTCCCACATAAGGTAACAAAGTTTTGACAATTTATAAAAGAAATAATCTCAACTCGACGAGAAATTATATCATAGGTCTGGTTTGTCGCGTCATTTATGGTTTCAATCAATAAAAATTATTAATTTTATTAATTTTTTTCATGTCATCTTTTTACCGAGTGAATCATCACTCGGAAAAAAGTGTTTTTTAATTTAATTTATAGTAAATCTAAGTTAAAATTTACTTGGTAAAAAAATGATATGAAAAAAATTAATAAAATAAATTATTTTATTGGTTAAGACTATGGATGACGTGACGAGCCTGAGCCTTTGATATAATTTCTCCAACTCAACCTAAATATATGAATTAAAAGTGTGCCGAATGTTATATAATACGTAAAAATCTTATGATACAAAACAATACTCAATATGACATTAATGCATGAATTTTCTTTCGTGATGCCAGTTACTAATGAAAAGTATAAATAATTTAAACTGAGCTTTTTTTATTTAAAAGGAACAAACTACAACCACATGTTTTCGTTAAAAAATTTCATAAGTCTAAATAAAGAAAAAAGAGTACTTGTGAAAATAATTACAAAACAGCAACATGCTGAAACCAAACACTCAAAGCCAAAAAACCAACCCACACAAACGTACAAACCTATTAGCACACCGCGTCTAAACTACTGGAAACAAGAACCTTAACCAATTCCAGTAGTATTAAGCTTTGTACCTCTTCTGGCGCACTCGTATAATGGATTTCCCCAGGGACATGCCCACGCAATGCACCTGCAAGCCAGCAGCCACGACAATAGCCGAACGTCCAATATGTCTAATCACAACCTTCCCATTCCTCCCAATAATTTCATGAATCGCAAATATAAGCGCATTCCCCTCAAAAGTTACGGCAGTCTGCTCTAAGCTCCTAATCACCTCGAAGCTATCCGATTCTACCACAACTTGCTTAAAACGAAACCTCCAAGGCCCAAGCATGTCGTAAACCATCAAGGATAGCCCAAAGCTCCGCAGTCACTACAGAACAATACCCCAAACTGCGGGAAAAGTCAGAAGCCACTCCCCCTGATTACCCCGGATCACACCTCCTATCGCCGCAGCACCGTTTACAATACCCACAGCCCCATCCACATTGACCTTCACCCAGCCATTATCCGGCAAGTCCCAACCACCGTTGTAAGGTCCCGAACCCCCTGAACAGCAGTATGCAAAGGGACATCGTCATTGGCAGCTACGATCAACTCCAAATAACGTAAACAAGATGCAACAAGGTCGTCTTTCTCAATAAAATCAGGGTCAAATACAACCTTGTTCCGCCGAGTCCAAAGACTCCAACAAACAATGGAAAATAAAATACTCCAATTATCACCACAAATGCCATACTTCCCTTCATTCCGAATAAATTTATCCAATTCAGCATGGGGGCGGCCAAGAAATCCTCCATCAACTCCGGTTTCACAAGCAAACGCCAAACCAAGCGAGCTTTGGAACAGTCACGCAGAACATGGATAACATCTTCCCTAGCTCGTCTACATATACTACATAGCTCCTCTGAAGCCATATGCCTCCGAACCCTCTCCGAATTAGTAAGCAATTTACCCTTAAGAGCGAGCCACATGAACGCTCGTATTCGCTGTGGGATTGGCAATCTCCACAACTTTCCAAATCCTATCCTGCGTCATACCAAGATCACCTGCAATTTGGCGATAGGCGGATCTCACACTAAATTTTACTTCTATGGATCATATTCATGTTATCTTGAACAGTACTACTAGCAGAATCAGTGTCAGGATTTGGGGTTGATGACAAAATATAAATATTTAAAAGTGAGAGAGATAATTACTCCTCCCTACCTCCATTTAACTATATCCTTTCTTACTAGAATATCTCGAATAGTAGCATTAGGCTTGGTGTAGTACAACTTTTCAACGGTTGTTGAAGCGTGGTAAGTACGGTCGAATCTATGGAGAACGATGTTAGATCAATTTTATTAAAATAAACAATAGAATAAATAAGGGGGAATTGCATTATGTGAATTAAATTCAAATACTAAAGTAAAAGCAATTAGAAATAAGGAGATTCATCATGATGAGATTTTGTCATGGTAAATCGTGGAATTTTAAATCAGGACTCAATTATTGATTTCAACATATGATAGTCTAAATTTATCTTAAATAGATTGGTTATAATTACTCAGGATGTCCACAATAATCTAATCTTTTCTTATTTTCTTGGTAACTAAAGAGATGCTAAAAAATTTACTTCCCTTGTTGATTTTAAATAGGGTAAAGTACATGGTCACCGAACTTTTAGAGTGCTTTTATTTTGGTCACTGAACTTTTAAAATTTTCATTGGGTCACTCAACTTTTATTTTGCTTTCATTTTGATCTCTCTCGTCACCTTTCGTTAAAACATGCTGACGTAGCTTGTTAGCTTTCCTTTTACTCAATAAAATAATATACTTTGGTCTCACAACTGATTAACCATATCCTACGTGAACCCTTTTTCTTCTTCTCCAAATTTCATTTTTATACATTCAACAGATATATAAAAAGGTACTTGGAGATCAATTCAAATTGCAGGATACCAGGAAAAATTACCTTCCATGGTTCCAATAAACTCACTACAATTCGTGTCACGCGAAATGAGTTTCAATTCGATTCCATAATAAGAATGTTTGGATCAGAATTGACATTTTCAATGGCATCTTCGAGTGCAGGCTTTGCTGCTCCCCCAATAACTGAGTTCACAGTGAAAAGAGCTCCAATATTTATAACCTTCGGCTTCAAATAAGATGACGATGAACTCCCATAACTGCAAGAAAGAATCTCACAGGGAACCATATGAACCAAAGGCTCAACAAAATCAACGAGAACCCCTTCATGGTTTTTCAAGACAAAAACCCGGGAATGAAACCAGACAACCTATTTACTGCCCCAAACCAGACAAGAGCACCAGTGAAGAAAAAAGCATGAAAAAAGTAAGGGACCAGGGAGAAATTCATGCAATTCTTAGGATGAAAACCAACATGAGGTGAAAAGAATAGTGGAACAGCATAAAGATTGTTCTTTTAGACTTCAAAAATGACAAAAAATCTGAATTTTTCAACACTTAAAGGGAAAATCAATAAACCCAAAGAATATTTAAAGGGAAAATTTGTGGGCTTAACATCAAATTTAATATTAGCTTAAGATGAAAAAGGAAGCAGTGATGGAATTTAATAATGAAATGTGTTTTCAAACTGTTCAAGAAAAGTACCATGTTGAGACACTAAATCTGGAGATATTGTTCGTTGAATCACCTACGAGATTGTGTTTTTTCTGAGTTAGATTAAGAAGTAAAGGATTGAAGAGAAGGGTAGGTGAGATGATCGTTTACATACTTAAAGCTTCACCAACAGTTTTTCATGGCTGAAGTAAATAATGGAATTTGGAGGAGGGGAAGAAGAAGGGTTCACATAGGATGGTTTAATCCAGGTGGGATCTAAAGTATATTATTTTATTGAGTAAAAGGAAAATTAACAGGTCACATCAGCGTTTTTAACGGAAGGTAATAAGAGGGAGCAAAATAAAAATAAAATAAAAGTTGAGTGACCCTAATAAAAATTTTAAAAGTTCAGTGACCAAAATTAAAGTACCTTAAAACCTCGGTGATCATCTGTGTACTTTACCCTTTTATATGTATTCAATTAAAGATATCCAACCCTTTGGCAATCAACTTACATTTGGATAATTCAAACTAGATCTTATATCTTCATAGCTTTGTGTCGGTTTTTTTATTGCTTAGATCAAAACTTACCTACAATTACGGATGGAAATATTTCAATTAATAATATAAAAATTAATAAATTTGTATAGTAGCCAAATCATGCAACTTATAAATTAATAATAAATAATAAATGACAAGATATAAAAAATACTCCAAAAAATAAAGAAGATGAAGATTAGAAAATCTCATTAATACTTAGACTTAAAACACCTTGAAATATTATTGACTAGAAGTTGGAGTTTAACAATTCATAAAGAAAATAAAATTGTAAAAGAGAAAAAAAATCCGTTATATAGTGGTAATAATTTAAGTATTAATATTTGATACACTGTCATTGTAAACAAAAGTTTATACCAGTATGTTTATTTTTAAGTGTAAATTTAAAATTTAAAATTTTAATCTCAAAACCCTAAAAATCTAATCACAAACTATAAATCATAAATTCTAAATCCTAACATCTAAACCCTTAATCCGCCAGTGTATAGAATAATAATCTATAATTTAATATCAAGTAAGAGAAGAGAGAGAGTTTAAATTTAATACTACATTTTAAAAGTTTATCCTAATCTAACTATTAAATAGAAGCAATTAAAGTTGAAGAGTTTGTTCTTTTTTGTTCATGAAGTGTCTGAATTTCACCAAAACTCCTTAATTTTATCTTCAAAATAGAAAATGAGTTAGAAAAGAGGCTATAAGTATAGTATATAACTGTTGACGATTGATTTTTAAAAAACTTAAGTGTGTAAGAAGCTTTTGAATTTTTAAAAAAAAATTATTAAGCTTCTAAACATTTTTTGCGCTCAATTAAACTCTTGAACTAATAAATTGAATCAATTAAGCCCTTCGATCAATTTTGACATTAAATCTCGACAATTTTTATCTTTAAATATTATTGGCACATGATACGCTGCAATTATATCATGTTGCATTTATAATTTTTTTAAAAAATATTTTTTATAAATTCTAGAAATTTTTTAGAACTTTTTTAAATAAAAAATATTTTTAAAAATATCAAATCGAGACACTATGACACGATGCACTATACTAACAGATCAAAAAAATTGTCAAAATTTAATGGTCAAAATGGTAAAAAGGCTCAATTGATTTAATTATTTGGTCCAAAAGCTTAATTAATTTAATTTTTTGGTTTAATGACTCAATTAAGTAAAAAAATTCAAAGACTTAATTAATTTTTTTCAAAAACTCAAAGGCTTTTTATATTCTTAAGCTTTTTAAAAAAAATTAAGATCAAACTAAAATAATATGTAAAAATTAATAACTAAATTGATTATTATAACAATATTATTAATGGTCGTGTCATACTCATTAATCTTTGCAAAAGTATATAAACTTATTATTATCTTAAATCGAATGATAATGTTGTAATTTTTTTATAACTTACAACCTAAAAAAAACTATAGTTAGACGGTTATCTAAATATTTTATAAAAAAAATATGCTTAATAGCCAAACAGGTGCTCAAACTATATTTGTAGTTCACTTTTGGTGTCTAAACTATTTTTTAGTTCTAAATAGGTACTTAAATTTTTATTTCGGTCATTTTAAGTGTTTAAATGTTAAAAAAGGATTAGCTAATTAAAATGTGACATGTGGCATATTTTTATTTTTAGTTTATTTTAATTAATTTTTAAATAAAAGTCAAAAGAAATTTTTTAAAATTATCAGTTTTAAATTTTTACAAAAATAGTCACAAATCTCTAACCCAAAATCCTCAAATTGTCATCATTTTTGCCGTTGATTGCCTCGTCGGAGACCACCACTACCACCGCCGGACCACCACGACTATTTCTTTCAACCACCTATCGCCGGTAACCGACGGTAGGCGTGCCGATCAGCTTCCTTTTTGCGAGTTTAGCTTTTTTTGACGTTAGAAAGTCGATCGACACATCTACTGTCGATTACCGATGATGGATGGTTTAGGGAATAGTCGTGGTGGTCCGGCGGGAGATATGGTGGCCATCGGTCTCATCATCGACTGAGAAAGTTAGGGATTTCGAATTTGAGGGTCATTTTGTGAGTTTTCAAAATTTTAAAATTTTTTAAAAATAAATTAAAAAAGAAATAAAATTTAAAAAAGGAATAAAATAAAAAATAAAAAAAGTAACGGTAGTTAACGATAGTTAACGGTAGAGCACCTAAAGTGACCAAGATGAAAATTTAAACACCTAAAATGATCGAAATAAAAATTTAAGCATCTATTTAAAGCTAAAAATAGTTTAGGCATAAAAAATAAGCCTTAAGTATAGTATGTACAACTATTTAACTATTAAGCTTAAAAAAATATCACTTTGACTTCTGTTGACAACTAGGGCTGGCAAATCGAAAGAGAAAACACGTATTGCCTCGATCGGAAGCGTTTTTATTATTTCCTTTTCCGTCAATCGAAGAAAACGAAACCAAAAGAAAATAATAAAAAATAAAAGAATATAGAAAGAGGAAACAACAAGCATTGCGTCCAGAAATGTAAACCCACTTAGTTTTTGTTAAATCATATCAGGTAAATCGGAAGACTGTTTTCAATTTTCATTTCTAGTTCCGATTCCAATCCAAAAGAAGGAAAATGGCCTCAAATCCTTCCCTCGAACCCGAGATCGGACCCGATGGACTCCCCAGGGAATCTCCTGTCATCGCCTACACTGAGAAGGTCACTTCTTCTCTCTTCTCTCTTCTCTTTGTGTTTCGTGATTGCTCTGGTGAAAAATCTCATGGCGAATTTTTTATTCTTATTCCTGTGGCGGCAGGTAATCGAGGAAGAGCGAGTTCAACTCAAGAAGTATGTTCATACGGTGCCTTTTCAATTATTTTGAGCATTGATTTTTCATTTGTATGGGTTCAATTGTTGTAAACCTGGCCTGTATGGACGATTCTGTTCAATGCTGGGATTTAATTCAGTAATACTAAGGGAAGTGTTCTTCTAATCATGCTTTGCTCGTGTTTACGCTCAAATATGTAGAAAAAAACAGGAGGAATGTATTGACAAGTATCTGAGTTTTCTATAAATGGTTTTCCTTTGAAGAATTACCTTAAAGCTTTGCTGTAATTGAAATCTAGAGAGATAGGAGCTGATTTGTGCTGCTGCATAAAGTTAGTTTTCAAATGAGTTTGATACTGCTTAAAGTAAATCCTAAATCTCAATTGATTCAGTGTTACTGCTTTATTAAGTCTTATTATTCAGATCTGAAATTGATTCAATTTGCACATGATTATGAACTCTTGCATTTCTTTTGTGTCTTTAAAATTAGGATTATCTTTTACTCACTCAATTAATCAGGTTTAAGAAAGCTTTCCTTGTTTATTTTCTTGGGTTCAGTTATTAAAATATAACAATTTATTGTAAAAAATTTTGTTTGTTTCTAGGAATTTTATCATCCAGTGTGTAGCATTTACTTGTAGAAAGAGGATTATGCCTTCTAAAGTTGTCTTTTCTATTCTTTTTAATGTTCTTTCAGTTTGTTTCTCATCATTTGATATATTGGGGATTTTATCCAACCTCTTTTGATTCTTGCTTTCAGATACATAGAAGAAAATTATTCTAAAATCCGTGATGTTGAAAGAGAACTGGCAAATCTTACAATGGAGATGAAACTCACTGCTGGGCCTAAAAAAGCAGGTTGATGTGTTGTTGTCTGTCTGAAATATTTCTTTATTTATGTGAATTTTTCTATAGTGAAGTGATTCTTACATTGAATAATGCGTGTGACATACCTTCAGCCCTTGAACATATGAGAAAGAAAATCGAAACGTCAACTGAGAGAATACGTATTGCCAGGCAGAAGGAAGAACAAGCACGCAAGGTTTGTTGCATTCTTCATCTCTCCCTCTCTCTTTCTCTTCCAAGTATTAGTGTGCTTGCTTCAGACCTTATATCTCATCTTGTCTTAATCGCAGTAGAGATGTCATTATTATCGTTCTGCCTGCTTTAGACAGAGGTAGTAAGTTAATTAGTGTTTCTGCCTGGAATTGTAGATTGATGTAGATTCTTGAATTTACTTAATACATGATGGTTGTGGTTGTGTTTTAAACCTGGGTCTGGGATCGAGTGACTGGAACTGGATGATGAACGGAAATTCAGATTTGAAAGAAGGGTCTTTGCCCTTGTTTCATCTCCTATTTTTGCCTGTGGTAATGGAACTCTAAGGGAGTAGCCTACCTTGGAACTCTAGGGGAGTAGCCTACCACAAATTACTGAAACAACTTTTTTAATTCCTTCGTAATTTTCCTCTTAAATAGAGGTTAAAAGCTTAATAGATTAACTCTAAATGATAGATAACTCTAGGAACTAAATAAAAGATAAATTTTAGGGATAAAATCATGATAGCTACTTGATAAACTTAGCAAATAAGATAAACTATTAAATAAAGATAGGAAAAAGATTCAAAATTCTAATTGAATTCAGACTCATCCCATTGCTGGCTTATTGGGCCTAGAATACTGCTGACTCTGTAACAGGTTGTATTTGAATTAATTTAGGCCCAAATTGATTTCTTGGACCTGCTGAAGGGTTCTGAATAATTTTTCAGTTTCTTTTACAATCCACTTTACTAGTAAGTATATCGCCTCCTGGCTTCAGTTTTTTCTGCTTTTTTATATGTATTTTAGACTTGGGAAGCAGCAGTGAAGGCTTTGAATGACGAGGAAGCAATGAAGGAGAAGTTATGTGAGGACTTAAAGAATCTGGTATACTTCTTTGCTGTAGGTGGATAAACATGCATTAATGCCATGCGCAATAATTTGATGCTGTTCATTTAATAGGTTCAAGAAAGCAGTAACTCTCAGTTTGCTCGACTTGAGGAGTTAAAAAGGCGAATGGAAGCTCTGAACCCAAGTAGGGCATCCACTTTGTCTTCTCATGTAAGATTTCCTTTTGTTCCTTCTTATTACGCTACAAGTTGTTCATGTAGTATCCTATACTCATATGATGTTCTATGATGACCTCTTTAAAACAGTCATTGAAATAGGCATGTGTCCTGGTGAAAAATGCTTGTCTTTTACTGTGTGTTCTGCTTGTGATTTTCTATTTCTGATCCATTTTTGCATTCACTGTTATAAACTGGATTAATAAGGAAGTGTCCTATTGAAATGGAAAAGATATTATTGTGTGTGCATGTTTACAAAGTCAAAAAAAATTCCTGACCATCTAGTATAGTCCTTGATTATTTGTTCTATTAATCAGTCCAAGCCGCTGCTTATCCATAATAATAATATAATAGAAAAGAATTGGAAAAATGAAGTGAGATTAAGGTCTTAAGTTGCCGATCTTTACGAGATCATGTTTGTTCTTATATAAAAAATTTACTCTGGATTCTAGATGTATAGTATTTGTTTTCAGAATGCCTGCAACAATTCCCTGATTTTGGTCACCCAAGATCATTTTGTAAATTGCTTTTCCTAAGAAACCAAAATAAAGTGCCTGCTTAACTAAAAGTGCTCCATTCTCTGGCTTTATTTTTTGTATGCCTTTTATATTGTCAGGGTTTTGGATTTTTCTAAGCTCTGGTATATATGTGTATATCATAGAAAGATTTTTGAAAGATCTCCCTTGGATCACGTTTAGGACATGAAAGCAGTCGGAGTAATACAGGGTGCTGCAGTTATAGATTCTTCCTCTGTTCCTCAAACAAAAAATCCATCCTCTACCGTTTCCGATAATGCACCTAATCTAGATAATGGTGGAAATGTTCCGGCAATTAATGCTCAGAATCAACTGCCCGCAAACTATGGAGAATTGAAAGGAAAGAAGAAGAGTCATTATCATGGAAGAGGAAAAGGGATTGGTGCCGTGCCCAAGGGTAAAGGATCTACAGCACCCGGCTGGACAGGATCAGGGTTTGACGTGGATGGTAGAAACTAGAAGCATTTGAGATCTCTTTTCTTTGCTGAAGGATCAGGATAAACAATAATGTTCGTGGTATCGCCGGTCTTTCTCCCCCATTATATCTTGATCTCCACCCATATCTGTAACCTTTCTATTGCATTATAACATGTTGATATGAATGATGTCATTTGGCCTTTCTTTCTTATTACCGGAACAGACAAGTGTTAGTATTGTCTTGAAGCAGGAAATCATTTAGAATCCATCTCTTTTCTTCTAAGCTATTGTTTGGCTCCTCTTTTAAGCCGGAAAAGGGAACCTGATCGATTCATATATCGAACAATTAAGGGCCAAACAATACAACCCTTTACTAAAGTTCATGGATCCTTCCCACCACCTCATTCATGGTCAATTGATTAACCTTTCTATTGTTGAATGAAGCACAAGCAAGAACAGATTCTATGCGCTGGAAAAGAAAATAAACAAATGATTCGGCTGAAAAAACAGACTCATGCATGAAAGAATTTCATTACATACATTTGCCGTGACACAGGCAAGAAAAAATGTTTATACATCTTTGAATGTAACATCACAATCAAATTACATCCTTGAATCCCTCCGAGTTCTTGCACTTCCTTTGTTTGTAAAGGAAGTATAGAAACAAAACCCGACACAAAATCGAAACTGAATTATTTCGTACTTGCAGGTCCTGGTTGTTTGTTGCAACGAATTGAGTTGGTATTAGCAGCATGTTCCACGTCCTGCAACAAAGAAAAGAACGAAACATGGATCAAAATAAAGATGATATCTAGTTATGCATCAGAAAGGCACATGGGAGAATTGATTAGAACAGAGAAGCAAGCTGCACGCATACTCGATGTTCCGTTGTGAACCATTTTCATCTGCGATCGTCTTGGGACGACACTGCCATTGTTTTCTCTCCTACCTTGGCATCCGATGCAACAGAACACGGGACGGGCATAGGCACTGTGGATGGGATGTTAGGAAAGTATCATCTCTAGCCTGCCAAAGCCAACCATAGAATCAATAATATTCAGGAATCATTATAATAGATCGTTGTTATCTAGCAATTCAAAGGAATAAATTTTCACCATGATTATTAATTATTAGAAGGCCGACTGTAATTACTAATAAACATGCAGCATGCTGAATATTGGCCGCCACAGCATCCGTTGGCCTTAGTATCCCGATATCATAAACCGGTGTCATATCTGGTCGGAAGAGCCCGAAATACCTCTCACATGTTGGCCCTGGCTTCAGATCTTCATTGAAAAGTGCAAATATGTAGGTCTCGAAAGTTCGGTTCGGCATAAGGGGTGTGCCAACACCGGATGTGACGTGCCTCATAAGGTTGCCATTGAATTCAGCTGCAGTCTCTGCATCAACACCAACTTGGGTTGGATCCCCCATGGATGGCCAACCAGTTTCGGCTATGACAATCTTAAGATCATCAAATCCTAGGAGTTTCATGGCTGAAAAGACCGCGTCTAATTGAGCATCCAACATATTAGTGTAGAACAGCTCTGTGTTCTCATCAAACACACCGGCATTGGGCCGAAACAGCGCATAATCAAGGGTATCTGGCGAGCAGTCAAAAAATGGATAGGGGTTAACCATAAAAGGTGAATTGGTATCTCTAAGGAAGCTAAGCAATGGCTTGAGCACATGCGTGTCGTAGCCTTGTCGGAATTTCCCAGTGGATGGTGGGGTTGAATTCGAGAGAATGCCTAAAGAATGAGGCGTCGAGACCTGGATTCGACCGTCTAATGAAGCTGCAACAAGGGCTGTTTGAAGAGTTTGCATGGCTGGAACAAGACTTACAATCAACAACTTGTCTGCTGTTGATATCACTTCGTTGCCTACTAGAATACGGACTATATTGGTGGCTGGTGTGTGAGGTTGGATATAGTCTTCCACCCATTGTTGAGCAAAATTTAGCTTGGTAAGGTCAGGAATTTGGTCATTCGGGACGGTCACCGTGACGGCGATGCCGGTGTGGGAAAAGGCTCTTAGAAATTCAGGATTTGTATGAAAGAGCCTAACGTGGTTTATAACTGTGGACTCCATAAGGAACTCTGCTACTTTACGCGGTGGGGGAAGGTTGTCCGCGAGAGTGCCGTAGTTGACCCCGATTGTCCCTCCGACTCCTAGATAAAACATAATCATACATATCCAATTACACATTCATTTATGTTGATACAAAATTTCTGGATGTTAAGTTCTCATAAAGTCATACCTCCCACGAGTGTTAATGCTAGAAACAACGAAAATCCGGCCACCGATCTCGAAGAAAACATAGAAACGAGTTGTTTAAACATGAATTCGGTGGGTAAGAGAAGATGCTGAATCATTGGGAGCAACTGTGGCTCAAGAAGTGGACAGGGAGAGATTCTTTTCTTTGGCATGAAGCATATTTGCAAGAATTCTTTGTTGCTTGTGACTGTTGAACTGATGTTATTCAAGCCTTTGATTTTCTATGAGCTTAATTTGGTAATTTGTTAAAGTGGTATTATCCTACAGGGCTAAACTTTTAAATTTTTGATGATTTTATATTCAATTTAAATCTATTCACTTATTATAATTAATATTGAAGGGAGATTGTCATGGAGACAACTAATGAAGCTTTATTCTTACAAGCAGGGAATGATGTTTTCTTGCATCCTGGAGAAGGTATTGTTAAAGGGTTTGCCTTTAGTTCCTTGTTAGCTTAAATTGCAAGGAACTCTGCTTGATATTAATTCCACCTCCACATTTAGCAAATAAATTATTACAAAGTTGTGTTCCATTCACTAGCTTTTATAATTTCAAAGTAGAAATGTAATTTCGGTCGTAATCGTATTTCGTTAGTTTTAATTGGATTTGAATTGTAGTCATTGGGGACCATAATTGAATAGTAATAATTTTTAGAGATAATTTTATCATCACGTTAATTTCTAATTTACAAATTTTACTGGGATTAAACCTTAATTTTTACCATACGAGGAAGGACCTGAAGTAAAGCCTCCTCTTCGCTACTAAATCAAGACCACATTTACAGAATAGCATATATTTCGAAGTGGTGATTTAAAGAAACAACTCAGAAATTTTCTTTAATCTGTCCGGTTGGTCAAACTGTTCATCTTCGTTCCCTTATTTCTCTTAAGTCATGAGTTTTAGACTCATTAAGAACACGCATTCCTTCCCTAAGAGTCCACTTCCCTTCTCTTTTAGGTAGAATTAGGATTAAACAAGATTTGTCGAAAAAAACTATAATACGGTATTTCAATTTGAAATACACAGAAGGCAAGCACATTTGACCGATTGTTCAAGCTGCTCATCTTTATTCCTTCATATTTTTTTAGGCACCCCTTTTCCTTCCCTAGAGTTCCCTTCTTCCCCTTTCTATGTAAGATTAGGACCAGAATTAGAATTTATTTAAAAAATTAAAATACACAGGTAGGAATATAATAGCATATATTTCTAAGTGGAATTATTATTCCATTCACTAAAAACTAAAATTTAAATCCCTAACTCTACACCCCAAAAACAAAAATTTAAATACTAACCAATAAACCTCAAACCCTAAATTATAAACCGTATAACTTATACTCTTAAATTAAAATTTTAAACTCTAAACCAAATCTATTTGTGGAAAACTAATTTTTTACCACCATTGCATGAATTATTTTCTCTTCTGAGCCATGATTTTTAGCCTATTGTTAAGCCAAAAAGAAAACGCAGATGGGAAAGTGAAGTAAGAGTTTTGGGCGTCATGTTTCCGATATTTCTTTGTTCAGTTGAATTAAAAAATCCAAACAAAAACTTAATAAGTGTCACAGCAGATGATGTTCATTTTAAAAGATACATGTTCAAATCGCTATGTCTACAAGGTGTATATGCACTGTCAAAAGCTTAAAATATCTATAAACATATACTACTTTGTAATCACTAGACTATTTTAAAAAATATCCGAACAAGAGAAAGGAACTTAGGACCAATTTTTAAATTTGACAAATGTTTGGGGATGATTGTGAAATTAATCCAAAATATAGGATTTGAACCCAAGCCCTTTCTGACCAGAACATTAATCTGGCGCCTTAGACCAACTTGCCATCTGGAACGAAATGGCTGAATTTTTTTTAATTAAACTAATTTTTAAGTGACAATTAATGGAACACTTGGAAACATGAGCGTAGTAACATTGCTTTTGCATTTAAACATAAATTACTATTATATAATAATTTGTATTTTTGTAGTAATAATGTTGTTGAGATTTTTATTTTTTTGTTTTGGGGTGTTTTTATTTTATTATTTAATAGTATTCTTATCAAATCAACGTACTAATTAATAAGTTTATTAAAGTGACCGATAACGAGTGCTACGGTTAGTTTGAAACCGGCCTGCAATGTTAACGATTTTTTGTTGTCGACTAAAATCGATCTAAAATTGACATATAATATTAAAGATTTCTCATAGTACTTTAACGATTATCATAGTTCGTGAATTAAAAAAAAAAAACACACATCAAACTTTTAAATAAAAAACTCAACTAGTTGAAAGAACGCATTTATGAGTTTTGAATGTAAAATACTTCAAGCTAATCGAAGACATTTTTTTTATGATCTTTACAACTACTTTCACTATTTTGTAGATATAAGTTTTGTAGAACATTGAAAGATGTTTTGAAATACAATAAATTTTTGAGATAAAGATTTTAGGTAAAAAGACGACAATATTGTGGTTAAACTTGTTTTTCTCAAAATATGGTCCAGGTAGATTATTTTTAGAACTATGGTTGTTTACTGTTCAAGTCAGAAATAGGAAGGAAAGCAACACAACTTTGAACAGTGTTTTACTGAGAAAATAATAAACAAATAAAGTCGGAGAGAGAGCAATCCGACTTTGAACAGTGCCCAAATTTTTTTAATGTTTTCTGGTAAAACACTGTTCAAAGATGGGAGAAAAACTTTGGTCTTCTGATTCAAACAATAAATTACAATGAATCTAGAAATAATTTGGTGAGAACCATATTTTGAGGGAAAAAATAGAACCACAATATTGTGGTAATTTTGCCATAGATTTTATTATGAAATATAGAAAATTTTATGTATCTGAACTTTTTTGTAATCTCTACTTTTATATTGATTTGTTTTCCTTTTATTGGCGAAGTTAAGGAAGGCCAAGCCACAACAAATCTTGTCTCTTATTATGTCTTATTTGTGTTGATCTCATATTATTTTCTATTCTTGTAACGACCTAAATATTTATATTTGTTATGAATATCTTTATTTATGGTGGATATCCATATATTAAATGAGACTTTAATGTATTTTATTATTAGGGTTTAATACCCATTGAAACTAGGGTTTTCATCTTATGCCTATAAATATAGAGTTTGGAGAAAGCATTGTACACAACCCTACTTTGAGAATATAATACAAGTCTCTCTCTTTGTCTCTCATCTTGTTCTTGTTCATCTATTTTATTCTTGCTCTTTACTTTTTTCACAACACGTTATCAGCACGAGTTTGCTCAGAAGATTTAAGTTATAAACCAAGTTTCTTCAAAGATTTATCTAGTATGTTCTTTTTCCATCTTATATGTTTTAATTTATAAAATAATATATATGATGAGGATTATAAATTAAAACAAAACAAGTTTGTTTAAAACTTTAGGGTAATCACATATACTATTTAAAAAAGAGTTTATATTATTTTATTCTAATTTCATGCCGTGCGTATATTTTTGTTTTGTTTAATATTATTATGTGTATATTTTATGCCATGAGTATATTTTTGTCTTGTTTAATATTTTTGTTTTGTTAGTTAATAAGTTCTTTGTTTCGATGGTTTAATCCGAGTATATTGGCTGGACATCCCGTTCTGCGAGGCTACTGGTCTCAAAAGAGGTTTCTAAAGGACCTTGTGGACTGGTTTAACAATGCCGCGTATGAGGATTAAATCTTTGTTGGTTTGTATATATATATATATATATTTAAGGATATTGATATGACGTAAAAAGATTTTTTTGTAGATTCATTATTATATTAAATTATAGTTGATCTAATTTGTTTGTTTGTCTTTTATAGTACATCAATGACAAATCTTGCAAAATTGAGTTTATGGCACTTGATATTTCCGGAAAGAATTATTTATCCTGGATCTTAGATGCCGAAATACACCTAGATGCAGATGGTCTGGGAAACACTATTAAGAGGGGAATGCAGAATCTGCTCAAAATAAGGCCAGAGCCATGATACTTCTTCGCCGTCACCTCAATGAGGGGTTGAAATCTGAATATTTAACGGTGAAAGATCCTTTTATTATTTGGAATAATCTAAAGGAACGATCTAACCACCAAAAAACTGTTATTCTACCTAAAGCTCGATATGATTGGTTGCATATGAGATTGCAAGATTTTAAATCAGTAAGCGAGTATAACTCTGTTATGTTTCGAATTACTTCAAAATTGAAGTTATGTGGTCAAAATATTATTGACGAGGATATGTTAGAAAAAACATACTCCACTTTTCATGCAAACAATGTTGTCCTTCAGACACAATATTGTGAAAAAGGTTTTAAGAAATATTCTGAGTTAATTTCTTGCCTTCTTGTGGCTGAGGAAAACAATGAGCTACTAATGAAAAATCATGAATATTGCCCAACTGACTCCGCTCCATTCCTTGAAGCGAATGCGACATTCTATAGCGAAAAAATAAAGGCTACACCAACAATCGTGGTCATAACTATGGGCGTGGCCGTGGTCACAGTCACGGTCGAGGACATAGGCGAGGTGATTGTTTTAAAAATAACTATACCCACCGCAAGTGGAACAATAAGGATGGCAGTGGTGCAAAAGATCAATCCAAGAAAGAGGAATCTATGTGTGATCGATGTGGCAGTTTAAATCATTGGGCTCGTGCTTGCCGTGTGCCAAAGCATCTTGTGGACCTTTACCAACAATCAATAAGTGGTAAAGGAAAGAGAGTTGAAACAAATTTTGTTTATGGCCTTGAAAAAGATGATTATGGCATTTTTGGCTCTGGCAAAGACAATTATGGCATTGCAAACATAGATGTTAATAATTTTCTCATATCTCTGAGAGGAATATTTGATGTCTTTTAATTAATTATTTTCATATTTACTTTATATTTGTTAGGAAGATATGGTTATTTTATCATGGATTTTTTTACAAGAATAAATGTTATGTTTATTTTATTAATATAGATGATGTTATTTATTTATTTATTTTGAATATTGTTGTAATATTTATTTATTTATTTTTCTTTGAAGAATATGATTACGTCACAAATACAATCTACAAAAAATGGTGACGACTTATGCTTAGCAGACAGTGCAAGTACTCATACTATACTTAAGTATAAGAAATTATTTTCCCATTTAACAATGCAAGGGAATAATGAGAGTACTATATCCGAAAGTGCTAATATCATATAAGGCTCCGGAAGAGCACATATGTTATTGCCAAATGGAACCCTATTTCATATTCACAATGCGCTATACTCTCCAAAGTCACAAAGAAATTTATTGAGTTTTAAAGATATTCACAAAAATGGATATCATATTGAGAGTATTAGTCAAGGAGATGCTGAATATCTCTATATTACGAGTATAACTCAAGGCAATAAGAAAATTTTAGAAAAATTACATGAACTATCATCTGGATTGTACTACACAAGAATTAGTGCAATTGAAGCACACGCTATTGTAGACTATAAGTTTACTGATAACTTTATTATTTGGCATGACCGGTTAGGCCATCCCAGTTCGATTATGATGCAAAAAAATTATTGAGAATTCATGTGGTCACTCATTGAAGAACCAACGGATTCTTCAAAGTAATGCATTTTCATATGATGCTTGCTTTCAAGGAAAACTAATTATTCGACCATCACCAGCTAAGATAGATTATGAATCTATTAATTTTTTGGAACGGATACAAGGTGATATGTGTGCCCATACACCCTTCTTGTGGACCATTCAGATATTTTATAGTTTTAATTGATGCATCGACTAGATGGTCATATGTATCCTTGTTATCAACCCGCAAGTTGACATTTGCGAGGTTACTTGCTCAATTGATAAAATTACGAGCACGTTTTCCAAATCCCCCATAAAGACAATTCGTCTTGATAATGCTGGTGAATTTACTTCTCAGGCTTTTGATGATTTTTGCATGTCGATTGGAATAAGTGTTGAACATCCTGTATCTCATGTTCATACACAAAATGGTATTGTCGAGTATTTATCAAACGACTCCAATTAATTGCAAGATCGTTATTGATAAAGTCCAAACTACCAATTTCTGCTTGGGGCATGCCATTTTACATGCAGCATCACTGATTCGCATCAGGCCAGTAAGTTGTCATAATTTCTCCCCATTACAAATGGTTTTTGGTCATGAACCAAATATTTCCCATCTTAGAATTTTTGGATGTGCGGTTTATGTTTCGATTGCTCCACCACAATGCACAAAGATGGGTCCTCAAAGGAGGTTAGGAATATATGTTGGATTTGAATCCCCCACGGTAATTAAATACCTTGAGCCTTTGACGGGGAATTTATTTACAGCTCGATTTGTCGACTGTCATTTTAATGAATCGATTTTCCCAAAATTAGAGGGAGAAAATAAACATCTGGGAAAAGAAATAAGTTGGAATGAATTATCGTTATCTCATTTTAATCCGCGTACCCAACAATGTGAACTAGAAGTTCAAAGGATAATTCATTTGCAAAACTTAGCAAATCAATTGCCAAATACTTTTGTTAACCCTAAAAGAGTGACTAAGTCACATATACTAGTTGTGAATGCTCCGATTAAAATTGATGTCCCAGAAGAACAAACTCTAGTTGCTAATGAGTCAAAAACACGCCTAAAGCGTGGTAGACCAGTAGGTTCCAAAGATAAAATTCCTCGAAAAAGAAAATGAGCTATAACTTGTGATGCTCCAATTGAGGAATCAACAAATTATGAAATATCTCGAGAAGAGCTTAAAAGGTCTCCAGAAGAGATATTAGACATGACTCAAGTACCTGATAATAATGAGATCTCAATAAACTATGTCATGTCTGGTAACAAGTGGAACTGAAATAAAACCAACGTAGATAATATTTTTGCATGCAATATAGCACTAGAGATTTTGGATGATAATGTGGATCATGAACCATTGTCAATTGGATAATGTAAGTAAAGAGATGATTGGCCAAAATGGAAAGAGGTAATTGAAGCGGAACTAAAATCTCTTTCAAAAAGAGAAGTATTTGGGCCTGTAGTTCGTACGCCAGAAGGTGTAAAACATGTGGGGTATAAATGAGTCTTTGTGAGAAAGAGAAATGAAAAAGGGAAAATTGCGAGATATAAAGCTCGTTTGGTTACACAAGAATTCTCACAAAGACCTAGAATTGATTATGAAGAAACATATTCCCTAGTGGTGGATACAACCACTTTTCGATTTTTGTTTAGTCTGGCAATAAAAGAAATATTTAATTTCCGCTTAATGGATGTTGTTATAGCCTATTTATATAGGCCTCTTGGTAATAATATTTACATGAAACTTCCGGAAGGATTTAAACTGCTTGAAGCAGTTAATTCGGGTTCTCGAGAACATTGTTCAATCAAATTGAACATATCCCTTTATGGATTAAAACAATCTGGGTGCATGTGGTATAATCGCCTCAGTGAATACTTATTAGCAGAAGGCTATAAGAACGATCCAATTTCCCCGTGCATTTTCATTAAGAGGTTTAGCTCTGGATTTATCATTATTGATACGTATGTTGATGATTTGAATATCATTTAAACTCATGAAGAGATCTTATTGATAGTAGAATATTTAAAGAAAGAATTTGAAATGAAAGATCTCTGAAAAACAAGATTTTGTCTTGGATTACATATTGAGCACTTAAATGATGGAATCCTTGTGCATCAATCAACATACATAGAAAAAATGTTAAAGAGGTTTTACATGCACAACGCACATCCGTTGAGCACCCCTATGGTTGTTAGGTCACTTGATGTTAACAAAAATCCATTCTGTCCTCGAGAGAAGGATGAAGATATTCTTGGTCTAGAAGTGTCGTACTTAAGTGCTGTTGGTGCATTGATGTATCTTTCTAGTCACACACGACCTGACATATCATTTGCTGTCAATTTGTTGGCAAGATTTAGCTCATGTCCAACTCGAAGACATTGGAATGTGGTTAAACACATATTTCATTATCTTCAAGGTACGAAAGACATAGGATTATTTTTTCCTGATCTATCCAAAACAGAATTGGTTGGTTTTGCGGATGCAAGATAGTTATATGATCCTTATAATGCTCGATCACAGACTGGTTATATATTTACATACGGTGGTACAATAATTTCTTGGCGCTCAATGAAACAAACAATTACTGCCACTTCCTCTAATCATATTGAGATTTTGGCTATCCATGAGGCTAGTCGTGAATGTGTATGGCTAAGGTCTGTAACCCATCATATTCGAGAAAACTGTGGTTTACACTCTAGAAAAAGTAGCTCTGATAGTCTTATATGAGGATAATACAACCTGCATTGCCCAACTTAAGGAAAGATACATAAAGGGTGATAGAATAAAACACATCTCACCAAAATTCTTCTTCACTCATGATCTACAAAAGAATGGAGACATTGATGTCCAACATATTCGTTCATGTGATAATTTGGCAGATCTATTTACCAATGTGCTCCTTATTGCTCCATTTGAGAAGTTAATTTACAATATTGGATTGCGTCGTGCCAGATATCTTATCTTATGTATTTATGAGAGGGGAGTAAATACGCGTTGCACTCTTTTCCCCTTAATCGAGGTTTTGTCCCAAGGGGTTTTCCTAGTAAGGTTTTTAATGAGGCAACATGTTATGCGTATCAAAGATGTGTGTACTTTTTTTCCTTCACTAAGAAATTTCTTTCCCCACAGGGTTTTTATCTTAGTAAGGTTTTAACGAGACACATTACTTCATGGATATCCAAGGGGGAGTGTTATGAATATCTTTATTTATGGTGGATATCCATATATTAAATGAGACTTTAATGTACTTTATTATTAGGGTTTAATACCCATTGAAACTAAGGTTTCCATCTTATGCCTATAAATATAGAGTTTGGAGAAAGCATTGTACACAACCCTACTTTGAGAATATAATACAAGTCTATCTCTTTGTCTCTCATCTTGTTCATCTATTTTATTCTTGCTCTTTATTTTATTCACAACAATATTTGAAATTTATCTATATTTGAACCAAAATCATTGATAAAGTTATTAAAAAATATATATGTGGCGTGTAGGGGGGTTGGCTGACAACCACCTACCCCTATCAATCTATCTTTTCTCTTTTATTTATTTATTATTTGGTTGGCTTTTAAAGCCTATATATATGGTTTCCTTGGGTGGAAACGGCAGAATGAAAGCAATAGAAAGAGTGAAAGAATGAGCAAGGCACTGCGTAGAGAAGAAAAAGAAGGCCATTTTAGCTTTGGGCAATTCTGATCCAGCTTCGATCGGATGTTCAAGCGTGGTTCGATCAAGCTAATTTTTAGACAACAACTAGTTGGTTTGGAGATTTTGATGGTGGTCAGTCAGAATTTTCATTTGAGTCTCATGATGCATAGAATCTGAGCTTTTCTACAACATCGTTCTTAATAATTTTGGTGCTTGGAATTAAGGTAATAATTAAATACTTCTTTGAATTTGTATAATACGGTTTTGTATGCTTAATTAGATTATAAATTGTTGTATAATATCTATGTATGGATTATTAAATCCATTTGTTCGATAAATGGCTACCGTAAGTCTTATTTGAGGTCGGTATTATGTTTTAGAATTTAAGGATTTGATTTAGGGAATTAAGTAACCTTTCACCGAAATAAATCGGAGTGTTCATAGGAAAGTTTCGATACCTTGAAATGTTCTGCTAGAATCAATATCATAGAGTTTTAAGTTTAGTTCAAATTCGATTGTATGGGGATTTGATATTCTGATATGAGTCCTAAATATTGAAATTTATCTGTTAAGACCTATTTTGACCGTTAGGACTTCCGAACCAAAACGAAAGATTTAGACTACTGGTCTTTAAACCTCTGAATAGGCTCACATTTCTTTTTGAACCCGAGACCTTCGTATTTTATTAAAATGACCAATATATCATTTGCTTGTAAATTACCAAAATACCTTTGTGGCGTAAATGACCAAAACACCCCTTTGTTTGCAATTGGCCAAATACCTATTTTGGGTGCGAATTATCAAAATAACCTTTTTACTTGTAGTTGACTAAATTATTGTCGGTCCGTCAAATAACCAAATTACCTTTGATCAACCTTTAGGAGATTTGGGTGAATGCTTGTAAGTTCTAATTTGCTTCTGAGTATACCCTGATGGCGAGTAAAACTTTGACTTTGTTTATTCGTTGTTACGAGGATCTTGGGATCCTTATTAAGGCTTGGCAGCCATGGTTTGACTCGAGTGGGTCCCGTTTGAGACTTTTTGGGCTTTGTGGTTCTAAAACTCGGTATGACAGACTTGGTAAGTTTCAAGGTTCTGAATTTCGGTATATGATAGATTTGGTAAGTTCTACATTTTTGATAGTTCTAAGTGTATAATTATGTTATTCGGCATTTTCATATTTGAATGTATGACGTACGTACGCACACGATTCGTTTCGATGCCCGCACAACGGTGCCGACTTATATATATTATGTTTCGGTATATTGATGATGGCTTATGAGCATTTAGCGCTTATTACATAGCCTGTGATTCAGGCATTCTGCGGCTAGCCTTCATAACAGGTGTTTTGCTATTGTACCTGCAATTAAGGTATGTTTATGTTTTTACATTTGATGAATTGTATATTTAGGATTTTCGAGTCGGTTGACTCGAGTTTGGTTCTGCCCTTTTTGTTTTAGTTAATTTAATTATTCTGCACATTTATGTATATTTATTTTCTGTCAATTATATTGGTCTGCTTTATATTTATTCATTTTGGTATTTCTGTATTATTGGGCTCCTAAGATCATCAATTCAGGGAGTTCTAGCAGCTTTAATTGTGGAGTAGGTTACTTATATATTTAGGTGGGCATGTTGTAACACTCTTACTTAAAAAAAAGGTTGATAAGTGTGGATGTGAAGGTTTGAACCCGTAACCCCTACATGGTAAGCTTTTGTCTTAGCCATTTGAGTTAAGGCTATCTTTCATCTTGTCTTACCCTGGCTTTCTTATAACCTAGTGTGTTTTGGAGGTAACCATTAATAAATGGTAATCTGAACCCTTTACCTACCCAAATATGATACCCAGTCAAATATGATAATGCCAAGAATACCAACAGCCTCTCACCTACCCTTTTTCCCGTTCAAGCTCCGACGAGCCTTCTCTGGCCATTCGTGGCATTCACCGCCCCTATCATCGTCACTGTCATCCCGTCACCACCAAAACCCGACCACCCAACCACTGGTTTAGCCTATCGTTCGCGTGAAAATAGTGGAAGACCGTTCGGCTTTACCAACCCCGATCTGCCTCATCGTCGATCCGTGGTGGACACTACCGCTATCAGTTGGATCATCGGTGTGTCCTGACCACGCCCTGTTAGGCACTCGCCTGGAATCGTCGTCTTTCATTGTGGAGAACGCTGTGAAGAGGCTGCGAGAGAGAGCTCAAATTTTTGGTGTTGTTCGAGTGGTTTCCAGTTACTTCTAGTTGTTTTTCACCGTGGTAAGCCTCAAATATCCCTTCTTTTCGTTGTTTTTCGTCGATCGACTGTGTTTTTCGGTCATATGGGCCACGAGTGGCGAGCACGCGCTGCCTAAGAACGGTTCTCGGCCGTCGTGTTGATTACTCTCCGATTTGGACCGGTCCGATTGGTTACGGACCGATCTAAGCCGGTCCGACTAGAGCTTGGGTTGTCCGACCCAACCCGTTTGACCTGACCCATATGACCCAACCTAAATCTAAGTCAACCCAATTGACTGATGATGTCTGCAAGACGTCAATGCTGACTTTGACGGGTGACGTTAGCATTGACCATCGACTTTGACCAAAAAGTCAACTTTTCTGAAAACCCCTATTTTATGTTTTTTTGACTTCTTGTGTCCATTTTCGAAGTCCGTTCCGCAAAATTCTAACCCGAAGGCCTCTAAATCTGACCTTGAACCCTAAACATGCTTACGTACTTCATTGTTTAGTTTAAAGGCAATGTGATTAAGGATTGATTATGGGTTATTTAACTTAAGGTATTCATGTATCTTTGTATCCAAGATATTGAGGGACGTCGAATTTGAGTCCGAAAGTAATCGAAATATGTTTCAAGGGTTAACCGTTATAGCGAGGATTCAAGGTATTACTTTACTATCTTTTGCATGCATTACGAAACTTGTTGGTATTGGTTAATGCATGAATGTAACTGATTAATGCCTGAATATTTTAAAGTCATACAGATTACGATATAAAGATAGTAATTTGGATAAAACTTGAATGACTCGAATATAGAATTGATGATTGGTAAGTAATCCAAGTTCAGTGAATAATCGATAAAACAATTCACCTCGAAACGTTCAATTCAAATTATTTCTTGATAAAAGATCTATTGCTCAGAATGCTTGGATGAGAAATGACAAAAATGCCCTTGAAGTATAAGAAGGACTAAAATACCCCCGATGATGAAAGCGATCTAGAAATCTACTCTAGAACTGGTAAAACAATTAATTCATATGAAAACCTTGTTTTGCTTGAAAAGTTATGGTAATAAGGCTTAAACCATCAAAATTGTAAAGTACTTGGATTTTCTTAAATTCTGAATAAATCTATGAAGATAAGTTACTGAAAACTATTTGTATGTCTAGATTAATCAATGTGGCGTAAAAGATTGATTGAAATGACTAAAAGGATTGGAAATACTGATAAGGTTGAATTGATCAGTATGATCGTAATGACCAAAGAGTCTGAAATATCCTCGTCACCAATTCCCAAATTAACTGAAATGATGGATATACCCTCGAAACTTGAAATGGATGAATAGTTGGAAGGGTCTAAAGGCGTAGAATAATTGAAACACCTTCAGGCATCGAAGTGTCTGAAGTACCTTCGAATACTAAAATGCCTGAAAGTACATTTAAGACTTGGGATAAGAAATAGCAATAAAGCCAAACAAATGTAATGGCTCTGAAAGTGGTAATACACGACCCTTGTTTGTTGGTCATTCTTGATACTAAGTTGATATTGGAAGAATACCATATGAATGCATATTCAATTTATTTGGAGAAAGTATATAGTTAATAGTTAGAGTATCATGTTCTTCAAAGGTAAATTCGATGCTATGGCTTGAGTTCGGATGCAATGCACATGTTCAAATACTTGGAAAATACCCCATGAATACATGTTCGATTTCTCGTAGTACGTTCAGTGATAGATTGGCGAAGGCTATCTATTTTGTTATACACCGTTGCCAGCTCTAAGAAATGAATACTTAAGGTGTACCTATCCGGTTAAATAATAAACACTATAATGATGGGTTTTGATTAGTTCAAAAGGGACTCGAAAACCTGATGAGCAACTAGAATTCCTAAATTTTGTACATCATCGTTTATACCTTGTTGGTTTAAATTACCAATTTACCCCTGAAAGTTAGAATGACCATAATACCCTCTTAGGCTTTAATGATTGGATCTCTCACAATATATCTGAAATCTCAATGATCTTGATGTATCAACTTTTGAATGTCTGGTTTGAGCCGATAGTACCGCATCCCCCTTTTCATAGGGACCTCGTCCTGAAATTAGTCCAAAATCGTCAGATGTCCAATGTTCTCTTTCTGATAGGTACCAACTACAAGGAATAAATTGAACCATATAGAGTGTTTCATGTGTCCATGAATATTTTCTCTGTTTTTAACCAAAACTAACTACCCTGAATTAAAAGTATGGCTCTAATATTTGTAATGAAAGCACAATTCTTGGCTTCTATTTTCTGGTACAAATATACTTGATACACGTTTTCTGATATTACTGTTTACTGGATAAAATTGATTTTATTTTGGGGTATACTATCTGGGATGTGATTGAAGTTATGTAGGCTCAACGCTGGTAAGTCCTTCTAGACCTAAGCTCCTACGCCTAATAGGCCTAGGGTAAGCCTTTCTGTAAGCTCATGTGCCCAATGGGCCTAGGGTAAGTCTTTCTGAGATACTGCATATCGGTGTATGGTTGGAGGGTAGTCGGGTAATTAAAATGAAACTTTCTGTTCCCTTCTATAATTCTACCTTGCTAAATTATTGTACCAAAGTGAAACTCTCAGTATGCTTCCAATCTGCGTTTAATGAACCACACAAAACTGCTTGTTTCAATTTTTGAAATCTAGATCTCTTTTGAATCTCCGGCTATAGGCATATCTCCTGATACTCGTGCGACCAAAATAAAGAACAATTGTTACCTTATGCTATAACGCTTTACCGAACTATCAAATCGTAATTTGAGCTCTTTGTTACTAGTACTTCATGATAGTGTTATGCTTGCCATATATCTGTTTGTGCTTTTAGCATCTCTTGGTAGTTCTGTATTAATAAGTTTTCCGAAGCTCATGTTGTTTTACCATCACAGTTTAAAAGAAATTTATCATGGTATAATGACCGACATCAGTGTTCAGAATTCTCTCGGCGTCACTGTTAAAGTACGGTACTAGTATAGTTGGTGGGCATGTATGTCATGTATTATTTCATGATAGCGTCTGTAAAACGTTTTCTGAAAATATTGTTATATGTTAAAATGATTTCTTGAAAGGGTATTTTAAACAAAAGTTAGCGTTACAATTTAATAAGTGTTTTAAGGAAAAATGTTTTTATGTTGATTTTTATTGTGGGTCGCTCTTGTGACCCTAATGTGACTTCTTAGGGTCCGTGGTAACGTATAGACGAGTCTAGGGGGTTACACATGTAAGTCTCTATATTTTGTCTGTATATTGGTTTAAGTCCGAGTTCTATTTTGGTTTTTGAATTTAATTTTAAATTGCTTTGCTTTATTCAAAAACTTTAAATTTATTTATAATTGTATTTGTGAGTCACACATATAACCCGCACTTCAGGTCACGCCAGATCATCCCTACCGATATAGGGTGTTACAATTCTGCTTTTAACTTCCTATCAAACGATTTAAGTTGTTCAGTTTAGAAGGAATTTAGTGCTATAAATTTTGTTTGCCATATGGGAGACAGACAAGATGAGCTTTGCTGCAAAGAATTTTCAGTTTCAGGACAATAGTTTTCAATCGATCCAGCTGTACTTAATGGATATTATAAAAAAACTTTATTTATTATCTCTTAGTAGAGATAAAATATTTTTAGGGAAAACTAAGTATTTAAACTCTATTATCTTGGCATAAAGTTAAAAATAACTCTTAACATTACATTTTGATCACTTTATTTCTTATTCTTTTTTTAGTTCAAACAACCATTTAACGTTTTATTTTCGTTCAAAAATCACTCTCGACGAATAGAAACCGTTATTCAACTAACGGTCAACCCCTTCAATAACATGACATGTATGTGGCGATGTCACGCGGCACTTTGCTGATGTGACATATATTTTTCTATTTTTTAAAATAATAATTAGTTTTTTTAATAATAACATTTTTTTATTTTTTTAAAATAAATATTTTTTTATAAATAATTATTTTTTATAAATTTTTTAACCAATAAGATGATGCCACATGGCACTTTGCTGATGTGGCATCATTTAATTGGTTAGAAAATATAAAAAGTAATTTTTTTTATTTTAAAAAATTGTGATGCCACATCATCAAAGGAGTTGACCGTTAAACTAACGGTTTCCATCCGTCGATGGTGAATTTTGAACTAAAATAAAACGTTAGGTGGTTGTTTGCACCAAAAAAAGAAGGGTAAAACTTTTGATACACAGGCATGTGTTTTTACTTTATAAAACACAAATTCTAAATTCCTAACCCTAATACCCTAAAACCTAAACCCTAAATTATAAACCCTACAACTTAAACCTTTAAACTTTTAACCCTAAACTAAACCCCTAACCCCTAAATTTGAAAAGCACGTGTAAATGTTTGTTTACACGGACTGTGTATCAAAATTTTTCTCAAAAAATAGGGGCTAAAGTGACCAAAAAATTAAACGTTGAGGACTATTTTTGACTTTATGTCTATTGTCTTTAGAATATATATACAGATAATTTCAGTCCTGTTTTAACTAAGGATGTTACACATTAAACATGACTTTGATGGCATTTCCCCCACCAGCACTGGTTTGGAAAGCATCTTCTACACCCTTTTGAGAGAATTGGAACCTATGAGTAATGAGGGGCTTCACGTCGATCTTTCCGGTGCTCAACAATTCAATGCAGAGTGGCCATGTGTTCCGATACCGGAATATGCCAACCACATCAATCTCCCTCACGGCAGCTGAAGTGAGAGGAATCGTTAGCTCGGTCCGCGCTAATCCGATCAGACAAACTTTGCCTCCAGCACCTGTGGCACTCAGAGATGTGGACATGGTTTTGTTGAAACCAACACAATCAAAGCTCACATCAATGCGAAAACCATGGCATTTTGAATCTTCACCACTTCTTCACCAACATCCTGTGCAAACTATCTGTTTGATTTCCGTGTAATGACTTCAAAATCTAAAGCTTTAGGGTCAAATAAACGATGAGATTAACCTGAATATTTGTCGAAACCCGAACAATCTCATCTGCACATAGTTTCTTTGCCATAGAGAGACGGTAATCATCGACATCCACGATGACAATTCGGGGTGCTCCAAATGCACGAGCAGCCAATAAAGTGACAAGGCCTATAGGACCTGTTCCAACGATCAACACATTCGTGTCGGGACCGACTTCTGCCCGGCGACAAGCATGGATTCCGACACTGAGCGGTTCGCACATGGCTCCAACTTCCAGGCTAACATTGTCTGGTAGTTTAAAACAAAGATTTGCAGGATGTACCACCTGATAGACAGAACAAAAGGCAAGTACGTTTCCATTGGTCAAACAAACGACACATGTGATATGTGTAGCGGCAGATCTAGAAATATTTTTAAGGGTGGATACATATGAAATTTTAAAATTTTAAAGTGGGCACAACTTATAAATATTAAAAAATTTAAAGACTAACTCATAAATATTGAGAAAATTGAAGTCGAATGTTAGAAGTTTAATGGGCACAAGCCCACCCTAGGATGCACTTGCATCTATCACTAGATATGTGTCACTCAAGGGACAAAATTTCTCTACCCCTTTTCGGTGCTCCTTATGTACCCAACACTACAACAATCAAATTATAAGTCTGAACTCTAAATTTTAAATCTTAAATCCTACAAAAATATATCCTACAACTAATTTTCTAAACCCTAAACCTCAAACTTAATTTTTTTAGTGTGAATATAATTAAGGACACCGAAAAGAAGCATAAAATTTTCATTCGTCACTCAAGATTTTTATTTTTCTTTCTGACAAAATTAATGTCTCGCCTCTTTCTAAATGTGGCACTCTTTCTCACTCTACCTTGCGACACTATTAGAGTAGTTAGTATATCAAAGCGAGTGCAGATAAGCATGGTCGTACTGCATCACTCCTACTGAAGTTTGTTTAAAAACGGTTAGAGATGTTAGACTGTGACTTAACCAACTCATCAGTTTATTGTTGTATATCACTTTACTTTTTGTGTGTGAGCATGTTGATGCAAGAAGGCCCTCGTCACGAATCAATCACACTCGTAATGGGTTCTTGTCATGGTTGTCTACTCAACTTATGGGCGCTCGGTGTAAAATCGAACAGTTAAAAGATTACTTCGATATCATTTTCACAAGATCATTATCCTCTTCTTGAAAAAATATTTTTGTGTGTAAACAAGTTGTAGGAAGGCATTCGTCACGAGTCAATAACACTCGTTATGGGCCTTGTTACGATTGTCTATTTTGCCTACCTCAATTATAGGCACTCATGATGTGCTCGTCGCGAAACCATTGCTCTTTTTTTAAAAAATATGTTTTTAGAAAGAGGGTTATGGTCACATTACATATCATGTCATAATATGGTGGAGAAATTAAATTGAGATCACCTTATTGACAAGATAACCATTATTGGGAGGCGATCCAGAGAACTTCATTTCTGGACAAAGATTGTAGCGACCGTCTCTGCAGAGACTGCATCTTTGGCAACTAACACCAGGCTCCAACGCGACACGATCTCCGACATCCAGGGACTTGACTCCCTACTTCTTCTATGATTCCAGCACACTCATGTCCTAAGATCATCGGCTTTTTCACCACAAAATTCGCACATCTCATATTCTGCGAACATGCATAGCAGTTAGAGCCTGGCCTTAATAAACACAAAACAAGACATGGATTGGCAGAGCAATTATTGACCTTGAAATGGTGAACGTCACTCCCGCATATGCCAAGAGCTTTTATGCACACTTTCACATCATTAGGGCCTAAGAAGACATATAATTAACCCTTAATTAAACTTTGTGATGGCCATAATTATAAATTTAGACAGTAGACCAGACAAAACCATCCAAGAAGAAAATGAGTAATTTTGCAGAGAAAAGAGAAGGAAGATGGTACCTATTGGAGGAAGATGGTAAGGTTGAATTTTAAGGGTTTGGATTCCAAGTAGCCAAGCCGCCATATTCGTCTCGACATCATCATCCCTTCCACCAGTAATTTGGCTAACCTCTGCCAGTGCCATCTTTGATATCAATTGAAACAGGCACAGCCTCCCTTGTCTATATTCCACACGCAACTCTAATTGCCAAACACCACGTCAAATAGTCTCAATTGTGCCCCCATCTTTTCTAGTTCACATGATTTTTATCCGTTCATGTTTGATATTTTTATTATTATTTGATATTTAATAACAAGGAAAACTACTTGTTAAGTACTCCACATCTACCATGTTTCTGATTTAGGCCACCTATTGTTTTGACTAAATAATGTCTAACGTTACATTTTATTTCTTTTTTCGTACCTGCGGCAGGCTGTCACGTTATTTTCTCTCTCATAGTCAGTATGTCATTTATTTTTTAACAACAAAGGTACCAATTTAGAAACAAAACGTAATGTTAGATATTATTTATCAAAAAATTAATTGAGGTATCAAAACAGTAACACGGGCATAGGTGAGGTACTAAATAGGTAGTTTTTTTAACAATATTTAGAAAAAATGTTTTTTTATTATACTAGTGTGATTACATGGTAATATTTGTTCATATTTTTTAAACAAGTTACACACAATTTTCATATACATATGTCCGAACTCAAATCTTTTAAAGTGAACGTCATCATCTTTTCCACTAAAATCACTCGTTGATTTCATTAATACCTAAAAAATGTTAAATACTTTTTTACCATAGTTTTCGGATTGTTTGTAACTACTCTATTACTTTTTATAATATATTTTTAAATATTAAAGAGTAGTACAAATACCAACAAGGTAATTGCTTTTTCAAAAAGATAATTCAAATTCAAATATTAAAAACGATATTGTTAGGAGGAAGAGTCATAAAACGTGAACATAGACTATAAAATAAACATATTATTTTTCTTCCTTCACTTCTCCCTTCCCTAAATTAAAATTATTAAAAAAACAATTTTCTACATATATTTTAATTTTAAAAAAATAAAAATTCAAGTTAAGTTGTTTATTATTTAAATATTTTTTATATAAATTCTATATGTGAAATTTAAAAGAAGAATATGACATTCTTTAAAAATTTTGTTTTGACTAGATAAGAAATGGACCACAATTTTCTAAAAAAAACTGACACTTCTTCCATAAGAAATGAACCACACTCTTTTTAAGAGAATGTTTTATTAAACATTTAATAAAAAATTAAATTACTTAATAAAATAATAATATGACATAACATATGATGTCTGTATATTTGACCCACAATAATTTAAGTTTAACAGATGGTGCATTGAAATTGGTACGAAAATTTGCAAGTGGTTTACTTTTCATTTTCTAATTAAAGCGGAGATGATATTATAAGAAATGAAGCATATTAACTCTTATCAAATTAAACCAGCATCAAAAAAAATTAAGGTGTTGTTTGGTAAATAATGTTTTAAGTTAAAATTTAAATTTAAATTATTTTTAAAAGTTTAATTAGTCAAATTTGTTGATTTGAAAACATATTGTAATAGTTGATTAAGATGAAACCTCTCAATTTGAAAAAACTGCTAAAACAAACTTTTTGGATTTAGAGAATTTGACATAAGAATTTGATAATTACAAAAATATCCAAATAACCTAAATATACTTTTGAAGTAAAACATATTCTCTTATATAATTTAAATAATTATTTTTACTTCAAATATATGAGATCAATACATAAGCTTCAAATATCATTTAAATTTAATATTAATCAAGTTGTATTAGAATATAAACATGTCTTTATATGTTATTTTAGTTGTTAAAATAATCAAACAACTATCAAATATAAATTAATTTTATCAAACATTTTTATTTATTCAATCCGTTAGTCAAACCAATTAATACAAATTATTATCATCTTCGTTATCAGCTATAATTTATCCGCTAATTGTGAATAATCAAGTACTAAGAAGATATCGAAGGATATGTAATGTTTGTCGAGCGTAGTTTGCTTGTTTGATGCCAGACACGTGATTGGATAATTGGTTGAAAACATAAATTTTACTATTTACTTGTCTACTTTCTCATCCACCAAATAAGGTAAATAATAGTACATATATTAATGAAATTCCGAAGGAAAAAGGAGCCTCCTAATTTGAGTCCTTTATGTATATATGCCCCTCACATCTAATTGTCAAGAACCGTCTTTCCCGCCCCCAATGTTCATTGGCTTCCAACTCCCCGGATTACAAACAAAATAAAGAACACAAAAACACCATACAATTATCTTCCCGGAATTGTTTTTATGCTACCGACATCCGGTCATCGTTAATCCCTTTGGCTGCCATTCAATATGGCGAAGGCGAAGGCGAAGGCGATGGTTTACACCTTCCTGGCCATTGCCTTCATTATCATCCTGTTGTCCCCAACCAAACGTCGCGGTCATCATCCGGTGGGCTTAAATCGTCGCCTTGCTCGCAAAGTTTCATTCGACCCATTGGTCACAAGAATCGAGAGATGGAGGGAAGATGACGGATTGAGCATAAACATGAGTTATGTTTCCGACGTGGGAGATGTCCCGGATGGTGGGATTTTAAACACCACCTCAAGGTTGATGATTTTGTTCCCTTTGTTAGACAATGCACCGAAAGATGGTAAAATCAGTGCCAAGGAGCTAGGGGTTTGGATTAGCCAACAGGCCATTGATCGTTTGAGTTATAGAACAAACATACTCATGTCTTGGCACGACAAAAATGAAGATGGGGCTATTAGTTTCAATGAGTATCTCCCCCAATTTACCCCGGAAGATATAGGTAAACCCTTTATCTACTTTGGTTTATAATCATAGATTCAAATAGTGGCCGCTATATAACTGTAGCAACACCATCCGAAATTGTTATTGCGAAAAATAATGGTCCGCAATAATCACAATAATATTCGTTATGTTTACAACTGCGATTGAAAATGCAACCGCAACCACAATTTAAATCTCTGGTTATAATTTGTTCTTTATGATTGTACGCATTTGACAAGAGTTTTGGTGAATTTGAAATAGAGAGAAATTCAATGGCACATGGCGACGCCGGGTGGTGGATGGAGCAATTCAAGAACGCCGACGTAGATTCGAGTCGGGATCTTGATTTCAACGAATGCAAAGAGTAACTGCTTCTTCTTCTTTTTCTTTTCGAATTGCACACTTGCTTATTTAGATGAATGCAGTTTAGGAAAATTTTAGCGTAAACGTCATTTGCCAACATGTACAATTAATTAGAATCATGAGACTTAAAACGTGATAATTCTTTTTTCTTCGACCAGTTTCTTACATCCAGAAGACAGCGACAATGAAGAAATCCAGAGATGGCTGTTAAGGGAAAAGATGAAGTCAGTTTGTTGTTTCAAATTGTGTCCGTTTCGGTTAGTTGTCGGGTCAAGACTGATTTATTTTTCCTCCCTTTTCCCTGATTAAATAGACGTATGGACAAGGATGAGGATGGAGATCTCAATCTCAACGAATTTAAAGAGCACACATACGACATTTACAAAAGCTATGCAGATTTCGAAAATTCCCCTGCTCTTACACCCACCGCTGAACAAAAATTTGCAGAGCTCGATATCGGCAACGATAAGTAATTCCTCTTTACCATGAATTTAAATAACGGTCGCAGTCACAACAGAGGCCACAATACTCACAACAGTTATGTGTGCAATAGCATATGTAACGTAATCGAAAACACGGCCGCAACCATAATTTAAATTCTTACTCTTCACCCTATCCTATGCAACTTAGCAAGAAACTTGCATTATTTATAACCATCTCTATGCAACTTTGCAGAAAGCTGAGCATTGAGGAATTGAGACCCATACTTAGTTATCTCCACCCCGGCGAGCTGTTTTACGCCAACTACTTCACTCGTTATCTGATGCGTGAGGTGAATTTCAATTTATTCGAAACCACAATCTATATTGTCGGATTCTTGTGTTTGAGTTCCATTTGATCGATTTATCTGAATCAGGCTGATGATAACAAAGATGGGTATTTGACGCTCCAAGAGATGATGAATAACGACAGCATATTCTACAATTCACTCTACGATGACGAGGACGACGACGAGGACGACTACCATTACCACGACGATCTCTAAACTCAACTAGATTTGTTTATTTAATTCCATGCAAAGTTTAATTTAGAAACACATTCCAAGCAATAGGAAATGTACAGCACACATATTACCGATGTATATGAATTCGGTTATCAAAACAGTGTAAATTCAGTTGTAAAAATTATCAAGAACAATTTTAAAAAAATTGATAATTAAGGGAAGGGTGTATTTATATTAGTATAATATCAACTTAGTTTTGAATGGAAGGTACAGATCATTCCGATTGGAAGAGATGGAGATGGTGCGGCTGACGGATTGGCGTGGATGGTTCGTGGACAACCTTTGGGAGAACACGTATTTCTCTCTGCAGTTGAGGGCATTGAAAGTATAGAGGCTACTATGAGATATACTAATTGATCGAGTGATCAATGATACTTATGTAGTGGCTGACGGATTGCCCATGGCCGTTAGGTAGCTTGTGACTAAGGCCCTTTAGTAACATTTGTGTGCACATCAACATTATAATATATGATTAGACATTTTCCGATATAACATTTGAGCTTTATTTCAGAAGCTTTTGTCATATATTTAGAAAAATAAGTAGTAAAGCAAACTAAAAGAACCTTAAAAGAAAGAGGAGTCCATCCAAGGTCTAGAGTCTTTCCTCGCTTCCTTGACTTCTCCTTTTCGTCCTTTGCCTCTATCGCTGCGATTTCATTGCCCGTTTTTCTCAGTATTCATCCAAATATGTATATAGCATCTCGTCTTTCTTCGATTTACGACGACTTAGCAATGCTTTAAGCAGTCTTTTGCTTTTTCTAGGGTACTCTTCAATGTCCTTGGGGACCTCTTTCTCAAACTGGAGTCGCATTGAAGCCGATCTCCGAGGCTCTGATGCATACTGATAATAAAAACCGAAACAAAGTTTGAAAAACACGCGTAGCAATGCTTCATTGACAGTAGTTGATATGATTCCAGTTACCCCATAGACATGTTTTCCTTAATGCATAGTTTACTCGAGATACTAAGCAAATGAATTGAACAATTCTAAGATCACCTGCTGCTCTGCACCAGCTGTATTCGTAGTCATAGACCGGCCCTTATTTGGAGTTGTAGGCCTGCTAACAGATCCGGAACGTAAAAGTGGGAATCGATGTGGTGATACTGTTCGTTTATCTGATCAAGTATATCGAGATTATCAGCGAGTGAATACATGCATTGAGGCATAGAGTTGCAGCTCAAAAATATAATCAAGGCAAATATCCATTCCAACCTAGTTCTTTCTTGGGCATGGTGGAAGTAAAGGGAAAGATTGCAGATTGCTGGGGAGGCCGTGGAGAAGGTGATCGGGAACGCCCTTTTCTGCAACAATGATTACTAGTATAAATATTAAGTGATGATGGTTTACTAATGCAATGCACTAGAAATTTGATGTTAACTTTTACCTGACTGAAGATCTTGGGGTTTCCCGGATAGGATACGTCGGAATTTCCCTAATTGTGGATCGGACAGCTAAAGAGAAATCATTACAAGTATGATCAAGTTATATTGGAGTCTCGTTCAACGTATAGGAAAGTACAGAGAAGGATAGACAGAGTTACTACAATTCCTAAACTGATGCCTGTAATCTTCATCATCTAGGTTGCATCCGCCTCCGGGGTATTTCAACTTAGTAAGGTTTGCACCATGCATGGTCTCCCCGACTAAAAATAATAATCAAGGACATTGAAAACAACCGAATATCGTTCTCTCATTAATTGCAAAGGACTTGGAAAAAGATGAAATCGAAAGGCATAGAGAAGGATGATTGCCTGGCAAGATGTACCATTTATGGTACCTTGGTGTTTTAATCATCAATGTCTGCTGTGAAATTCCTTCATGATCAATATACACTTGGCACGTCCGTAGTTTCTGTACAACCACATTTTAATTACAGAAAAATCAAGTGCTTCTATGTTAAAAGCATCAGAAACAAATGGTGTTTCGAATAGGCTGAAATATCCTTAAATAGTTCGACATTCGAATTAAAATAGATCAGTGAATCATCCTATGTAAGGCATTTACAATTGAGGAACCTACAAAATCTTAATTACCTGTTGAATGCAAGATACCCGGAGTTCTGTTCCGAAAACCTCTTCGACTTTCTCATCCAAAAGATCATTAACTTTGTATGTCACAGAACCTAAATGGTCTACAGTGTTCACAAGAGCTTTGATGACATAATCTTTCAATGTTTCTACCACTCTGCATGTGCAGGAGAATCTCACTTACTAAACAATCTATGGAAGAACAATGAAAGCAGATAAAAACCAATACCGATAGGCAATAGTTGAAGGCATGAGCAATGAGGAATTTGATTAACTCACATCATCGTCTGGTCATCAGTGGCATAGGACACCTCAAAATACTCGGCGGCCGAGTAGAGCTGTGCGCTCAGCTTTTTCAAGTCCTGAAGTAAAGAAAATGTGTCACAAACCAGCGCCGAATGCGAACCTACACTTGACAGAAGAAACAGAAGGCACATTTAGTACCTTGAGACTATCAGTGAACAGCAAGCTCTGCTGCATGGAAACCATATCACAATTGGATGCTTCCTGAGGAATGCACATTGCAGCAACTGTATCCATTAAGCCTGTGAAGAAGATCGGACCGAGTTCGACTTAAACTGTATCAATCATCCTAACCAAGTTAAATTTCAGACAAAGAGGGGGGAAAGGAAGAGCAAGAGAGAAAGTAGTCCATTTAAAACATCACACAAATAATAAGATATGAAAAACAAATATTCCAACCAAACATTACCAAAGCTGAACCAAGTTAGGGCACTGTAAAACAAACAATAAAAAGCCAGAAAACGCTTTACCAGTTGATTCACTTCTGCCCCATTTTGTCAGAATCTTCAACAATACTCTTAACAATATCAAACATTTAAAAAAAAACACTGGTAAAACAGGCTTTAACCCCTGATTGTGTTAATCTTCTTTTCAGTATATGTCTGAACATTTAAAATGTTTAAGTTAACAAAAATACAAAGTGGGTTTATGAGTAAAACTGAAGAGACTGACCTGACCTCTTTTTTGTTCCAACTTGTTCTGCAGCTGCTGCACTACTAAACCAAGAACCAGTTCCCATTTAACCTTACAATTTTAAATCACCATTTGATCTGGGAGGGCAAAATCAAAAGCTAGATACATTGGGAATCAAAATCCGGAACATGGTAATCTCATTTTCCTCATTACAGTCAGTGGGACCGACTTGCTTTGTAGTTGTAAGTTCATTTAACATTTTTTATATGGCCAGATTGGTCCCCTTCTAAATCATGATTTAAATACTCAACAATTCTACATTTTATCCAAGGGATCTTTGTATTTTGTTATGCTTGGACTTTAGGAACAGCTTGATTAGGAAATAGGTGCATTCATTTACAACACGACTGTGCTGCATGTTAATAAAAAGTAAAAGATTAGAGCTTTTTATGGCTAGGGATTTAAATAGTAGTCGAGTATCGAAAAAACAATACCAGCGCCATCTAAAATTGTTACGGTTGAAATTGCAGTGTGAGGTGGAATCACACAAATAGTGGTGGGTCGCGGCTGTAATTTAATCGATAACGGCTAATTGGAGCAGTAACGGGTTGCTATTCTCGTTATTGTTCCGTTACGGTAAAATAAAAAGAAATCCAATTATGATTGTAAAAGTTGTATTCTCATATTAATAAAAGTTTACAAGTGTTAGAAATCACTTTAAAAATTATAAAAATTAACTTTATAATTTATAATTATTATGTTTGTAATTGTCAAAAACGCAACTTGACCGAAACCGCGGTCGTAGCTAAATTCCCAGCACTGCACAGCTATGTGATGATCTAGATTTTAGCCCTTTTGTCCACTTATCACTTCTCCAAAGAGCATCTGTTTCACATTGGTTGATAGAGACCTCATTATTCTCTTGTCCCCTGATTTAACATATCAGAGTAAATTGTTGGTTGCGCTTGCAACTTGCTAGGTTAGGTATGCGCAAACTCAATAGAATTAAGAGATGAATGACAAGAATAGGTGTGTTCAAACTCGACCCGACTTGATTCGAAATATATATATGAAAAATACATATGTTTTATATATTGTTATAGAAAATTGTTTAAATTAAAACTAATTAGTACATAACATTACAAATGTTTATAATTAAATGTTAATAGAAAATCAAACAAATTGACTTGAAAAAATTTTTACTCATCTATACCGACGCTCAACGCACAGATTAAAAGGCACAATATCGACATATATGCAGTCCGCAGACAAAACTAAGGCAATTCCCATTCTCATGTCGGTACGCATTCTTGGTCTTGTCTTAAGACTGTACTAACACCAGAAGAAGGATTAAAAGGGCAATATATTGACAACAAACAGACATAACTAAGGCAAATCTTAAATGTGTGTCTAGACATGCATAGAAACTATATATATAGCAAGATAATGTAACTACAAGGTAAAAGCCTAAGTTAAAAGGGTGCGTGTGTGTATATATATATAAAGAGAGAGTTATCAGTGAACATAAACGAACTGAACACATCTTTTTTCGTATTCGTTTGTTTATTAAATGAACATAAAATTTTGTTCATACTCTTTTATTTAACTTAATAAACGAACGGTTCACAAACAGTTCGTAAAACGCTCTATTCATTTACATCCTTAGAGGATATACTTGTTTTGCTTTGGGTCATGCTAGGCCTAGCTGTGCAAAGGCACTATGTCACGGTCCTTTAGAGAAGTTCTAAACTCAAAAATACTTTATATTAGAGTCGAAATGGCACTATTTTTAAGTTGCAGCCAATAATATAACATCTTTAAGAGCAAGCATATTTAGCCAACTGGTCAAGCTGTTAGCTTTGCTCCCTCGTATTTCTTTAGGTCATGGGTTCTAGACCTACTAGTAGTACCCCTTCATTTCCTTCCCTTCTAGGTAGAATTAAGATTATAATTAGAATTTGTTAAAAAAATGACCTCAAAAATTGAAAATATAAATAGAGAATTCTGGACTAACTATTATTATGACAATAAATCCTCAAAGAGTTGGCAGTTTTATTGCATTATTCACACCGATGTAGAGATAAAGAAAGCCCACCATATTAACATGAGAAAAAGTAATTTATTACACTGTTCACATCTTCAAACAGAGCCAACTATAATCACTCTTTCACCATCCATGTCTTCACATACCCATACCCAACCTCCAATCCTCTCCAGCACCGACATCTGGACTACAGCCTCCGAGACGTTTAGACGGTACATGGGCACCATTGTTCTTCGAAGCAGGGCTCCTTGGGGCCTGGTAGATTGATGGTCCCCCACCGGAACTTGAGGAATCACAACCCGAGCCTTTCTTTGATGATGTGTTCCATTGGGGTACATATGCTCCTTGTTGCTGCTTGCCTGAGCCTTGATTTCGCACCTTGGCCTTGGCCGATTGAGTTGGGATCATATAGCTGGGGACACTGTCTGAGTCTGAATGTGGCTTCTGCAGAGTTGAGTAAGAGCCTGAATCTACCGTCTTCTCCGACAAGTTGTTGGTGGTACCGGTAGTTTTAGCAGTGACCGGGAGTGCTATGTAAGAACCTTCTTGTAAGCCTAACTGATGGGCATGGCACGGTTGCGACGACATCCAACGCTCAAGCCAATTCCAACCCCATTGCGCCTTCTCACGCTCATTAAGGTACACTCCAATGTCCTTGCCATTATGTTGGGCTTGCATGAGGAGTTGTTGATGATGTTGTCGTTGTTCCTCCTGATTCACGAAGTGTATTATGTCAATACCGTTAAAAATCGATATTATCCCATTAAATTATATATTTTCAATGAAGAATGCAATTTGCATGTACTTGAAATTTTAATGAAAAATTCATCAACCTCATAGCTATAGGCATAAGCAAGGGCTCGTTCTCTTCTCATAACCGCGTCATGTTTCCTCGGAGCACATTCCATGACTTTCTTAGAGCTTAGATGCCCACAGTCCCGATTGTCGAATTTCTTCAACGGGATCTTCTGCCTCCGTTCGAGTTCCTCCATTCCTCTTTTCTCTTCTCCGTCCACTCTTTTCCGAAGTTTCCTATGAGTTAGTTCCAGTTTACGAGCACGAACTCTTGCCTGCACCCGTATCAATGCTTGCATGCACCGCATTGTCTCTTGTGCTTGCTTCCGCACATTATAGCCTCTCACTAGTGCCTGCAATCTCACCAGTCCTTTCAAAGCACGCAAAGCTCTTCGAGCCTACAAAATCAAAGTCAAATTGTAGTATGGCTCGGTGTCAGGGAATCAAATAGCGGTCTGCTACTGCAATAACAGCCGCAAAGTAGCGATAGCAGCACCGTCCGAAACCATTATTGCGGAAAATAGTAGTCCGCAATAACTGAAATAACATTTGTTATGTCTGCAACCGCAATTTAATTCTCTACTCAATGTTTTTGCTTGATAGGCTAACAATTGTTTGAATTACTCAGTTGTGCCTAAATAGATTGAGTGGTTTTACCAGGTAGCCTCTGTAATACGACTGTATGAGCGTTGCAGCTGTTTCTTCCATGGAGTGGCGTCCATAGCCAGCCAATCGGACAACTTTAGCCGCTGCTTGAGCAGCTGCAACAGCAGTTGCCACAGCCACGGCCATGGTGTGGTTCCTGTCTTCATTCAGAGTCGACGTTTCACTGTCATCGTTTGTGATGTCGGGTGAACTCTCGGCCGGAAAATGTTCGAACGAGACTACTTCCGGGGCATCATTTGGCCATTCCACACCCTCTTTCTGAAAATCATGCCCCTATAATTGATCAGCGCAAACAATAATTTCCTCCACATTAGTACAACATTAACCAATGAACACTTCGCTTAAGAAAAAATTTCGGTACATATTATTATTGGTACGACATGATTGGTATATAGCAATCGGAGCACATGATACCAAGTTGAATGATGTGAATGCTGATAATAATGTGTGAAGGGAGTTATGTTGATAGGGGACCGTGTTAGATAACCACTTTAGTGTGGTTGTGGCAGTTATCACGTTTCCATTGCTGCCATGTTCTCATTTTCACATTCTCACTCTCACAGTTGTGAACGTGCAAAGTGGTTGGGTAACCGGGTGGTTTTTGATGGGAAAATCACACCTATAAACACCCCATTAGCCTAAGGTCCCTAGGCATCAAAATACAAGAATCACATATTTCATCTAAGTGAGTTTTGAGTGCTTAGAAGATCCTTGGCATTTTAGTTTTCGTGTTGCCGTGTTTGAAGTATTCGACGGTGCTTCGAGGCGTTTCCACAGTGGTTTAAGCATCCGACGGTGGTTCGACGTGCTCGTCGGTGGTGCAACCACATCTCAATTTGGCATACGGTTTTGACAAAGGCTGGAGGTATTTATGAATTTCGATCCTTCCGCTGTGTTTTGCTCGATTTGTATTTACATTTTATGTTTACATTTGGTATCAGAGCATGGTTAAATCTATGCCTTGTCGTTTTTAAAGTTTGTACGATTCTCAAAATTAAAATGCCATGTTGATCTTTAAATTCTAAATTTTTTAGAAAAATTATGTTGCAGACTTTTGTTTTAAAATCGTTAGATTTTATTAAATTAATTTCTAAAATTTATTAATAATTTTATTAAAAATAAATTTTAGAAATAATTTTGTATGTGCCTAAATTGAGATATGCTATATAACTTATCCGGTAATTAGTTATATATATAAAGTTAGGTACATAAAACCTTAAGTCTTATTGCATAAAGTATTAAGCAATAAAACTATAGAATATATGTCTAGGGATCCGAATAATTTATTTAATTAAAGAATTAGCCACAACAACTTTAATTAAATAAAATTACAGTAAGGATCTCATAAGGATTAGACATAAAATGTTGCATAATGAATTAGCAACAACTTTGAATAAAGTTTAGGGTTAATATCTAGCTAAGTGATTTTCATAATTTTATTTAGTTAAAGACTAGCCACATCATCTTTAGTTAAATAAAATTACTAAGGTTAAAAATCACATACGGAAAGCTTAGATATTAAATCCCATTACATAACTTATTAATGTAAAAATTATTAGATGAGTTTTTATAATTACCCACAGGAGTTATGAAAATAAATTTAATAATTTTTATATAAGGGATAGAAAATAATTCTATCATAAAATGGATCTAATCGAATTAAAAATTTAGCCCACATGCAATTTTTATGTCACTGGATTCATTATTTACATAATTTGCATTGGTAAATTATGACTTATGTTTGCCTCAAAATTAAATTAAGCATGTATGTCAATTTATTTTTGTAGCGTTACAACTCATGAATATGTCTGATAATAACGTAGATATCCCTTAATTAACGAGTGAGAACTTTAAGTTCTGGAAGGAGGGTATTCTTCTTCAATTAGGGTGTATGGATATTGATTATGCTATAAGGAAATCTGAGCCACATATCACTGACACCAGCAATCATGCTGATCTTGCTCTATATGAAAAGTGGGAGCGATCCAATCGCTTAAGTATTATGTTCATTAAGAGCAAGGTTCTTGCTGATGCTCGTGGCTCGATTGAGCATTATGAGAATGTCAAAGAGCTATTAACGGCTATAGAGAAACAGTTTCAGACTTCTCAAAAGTCATTAGCCAGCACCCTAATTATGAAGTTCACATCAATAAAGCTCACTACAGTGAAAGGTGTGCGTGATCACATCAATAAGATGCGAGATTTGGCAGCTCGACTTAAGGCACTTGAGGTTGAAATGTCTGAATCTTTCCTGGTGCACTATATATTGAACACTCTTCCACCTCAATATGGGCCATTCAAGATCTCTTATAACACACATAAGGATAAATGGTCTATTGATGAACTTTTGACCATGTGTGATCAAGAAGAAGGTAGGCTCGTACTGGAGATGGGAGAGAGTGCACTGACGGTTACTCAAGGAAAGAGGTCAGTCCAAGCCAAGCAAAAGGGGAAGGCTAAAATGCAACCCTAAGCTGACATAAAGAAAAAGTTCACGTGTTTCTTCTGTAAAAAGAAGGGACACATGAAGAAGAACTATGTCAAGCATAAGGGCTGGCTTGAAAAAAAAGGTAAATCAATCTCACTTGTTTGCTTTGAGTCAAATATGATTGATGTTAATTATAACACATGGTGGATTGATTCTGGTTCTACAATCCATGTCTCAAATTCCTTACAAGGATTAAAAAACCTGAGGGAACCAGTGGGAGCTGAGCGACACATCTATTCGGGAAACAAGATGCAGTCGCATGTGGAAGCTATTGGGACCTGCGAATTAGTGCTTAGCAGTGGCTTTGTTTTAATTTTAGAAAATACCTTTTATATTCCTAGTTTTTCTAGAAACTTAATTTCCATTTCAAGACTTGCACCCTTGGGGTATTGTTTTAATTTTTCAAATGTTGGATTCAGTTTATTTTATAAATCTAAAATTGTTAGAAATGGTGTTTTAAGTGATGGTCTTTACTCTATTGATTTACAAAATAATGTTACTCATAATGTTATGCACATTCAAACTGGTACTAAACGTTGTGTTATAAATGAAGATTCCTCTACTTTGTGGCACCAGAGATTAGGACATATCTCCATTGAAAGGATTAAAAGATTAATAAATGACGGGGTACTCAATACATTATATTTTACTGATTTTGATATTTGTGTAGATTGCATTAAGGGCAAGCAGACTAACAAGTCAAAGAAAGGTGCCAAGAGGAGTTCGACCATATTGGAAATCATCCATTCTGATATCTGTTGTCCAGATATGGATGTGCAAGGTTAGAAATACTTCATCTCTTTCATAGATGATTGCTCACGGTTCATGTATCTCTACATGCTTCATCATAAAAGTGAAGCGTTAGAAGCCTTTAAGGTTTTTAAGGCTGAAGTAGAGAAACAATGTGGTAAGCAAATAAAGATTGTGAGAATCGATAGAGGTTGTGAGTATTATGGTAGATACACTGAGGATGGACAAGCACCTGGTCCATTTGCAAAATTTCTTCAAGATAATGGTATAGTTGCCCAATACACCATGCTAGGCTCGCATGATCAGAATGGTGTTGCGGAAAGAAGAAATCGAACTCTAATGGACATGGTGCGAAGTATGCTTAGTAGCTCTAAGCTAACTAAGTCTTTATGGGTTGAAGCTCCCAAGACGGTTGTGTATATATTAAACCGGGTTCCAACCAATGTTGTCCCAAAGACACCTTTTGAGTTATTCAAAGGTTGGAAACCGATTTTGTGACATATACGTATATGGGGATGCCCGTCTGAAGTGAGAATTTATAACCCTCAAGAAAAGAAACTGGACTCAATGACCATTAGTGGGTATTTCATTGGATATGCCGAAAGGTCCAAAGGTTATAGATTCTATTGTCCATCTAACAACACTAGAATTGTGGAATCAAGAAATGCAAAATTTCTTGAGAATGACTCAATTAGTGGGAGTGATCTATCTCGGGATTCAATACCCGTAGGTCATCCATCCACTTCAAGTGAGAGATTGGTTATCATATATAACACCTCTCAAGCACAACTGGGTGTTGAACAACCAATCAATGAAGTTCTACAACCTGCTGAAAATACTCCAATAGATCAAGTTGTTCAAGAAAATTTAGAAATTATTGAACAACCAGTTGAACAACATGATCCACAAGAAAATGTTGGTTCAACGTTAAGGAGATCTATTAGAGAAAGAAAATCAGCAATTTCTAGTGATTATTTTGTGTATTTACAAGAATCTGACTATAACGTTTGAGCTGAAAATGACCTTGAGTCATTTTCAACTGCCATGAGCTGCAATGAATCAAAATTATGGTATGATGCTATGAAGGATGAGATGAATTCTATGAAAAGCAACAAAGTTTGGGATCTTGTACCATTGCTTGATGGTGTAAAAGCCATTGGATGTAAATGGGTCTTCAAAACAAAAAAGACTCAAAAGGCAACATAGAAAGATATAAAGCAAGACTTGTTGCTAAAGGATTCACCCAGCGAGAAGGAATTGATTACACCGAGACTTTTAGTCCAGTATCTAAGAAAGATTCCTTACGCATTGTGTTAGCATTAGAAGCTCAATTTGACCTTGAGTTACAACAAATGGATGTGAAAACTGCATTTCTTAATGGTGATCTAGAGGAAGAGGTATACATGAAACAACCTGAAGGATTTTCCTCTAGTAATGGTGAAATTTTGGTTCACAAGTTAAAGAAATCTATATACGGATTGAAACAAGCCTCTCTTCAGTGGTATTTGAAATTCCATGAGGTTTTCTCTTCATTTGGTTTTGTTGAGAATATCATAGATCAATGTGTATACCAGAAGGTCAGTGGGAGTAAATTTGTTTCCTTATTCTATATGTGGATAATATTTTACTTGCATCAAATGACAGTGGTATGCTACATGAGGTGAAACAATTCCTTTCTAAGAATTTTGATATGAAAGATATGGGTGATGCATCTTATGTCATTAGCATTAAGATTCATCGTGATAGACATAAAGGTGTCTTAGGTCTATCTCAATAAACCTATATCAACAAAGTTTTAGAAAGATTTCGGATGAAAGATTGTTCACCTAGTGTTGCTCCTATCGTGAAGGGTGATAAGTTCAATTTGAACCAATGCCCGAAGAATGAATTTGAGAATGGGCAAATGAAAAACATTACATATGCTTCTGCTGTTGGAAGCCTGATGTATGCTCAAGTCTGTACAAGACCTGACATTGCATTTGTTGTTGGGATGTTGGGAAGATATCAGAGTAATCCGGGTATGGACCACTGGAAAGCTGCAAAAAAAGTTTTAAGATACCTCAAAGGGACAAAGGAATGCATGCTTACGTACAAACGATCTGACCATTTGGAGGTGATTGGCTACTCTGATTCAGACTTTGCTGGCTGTGTTGATTCACGTAAATCAACATCAGGTTACATATTTATGTTTGCCAGCGGAGCTATATCTTAGAGGAGTGCCAAGTAGACATTGACAGGCACTTCCACTATGAAGGCCGAGTTTGTTTTATGTTTTGAGGCTACCTCACATGGAATATGGTTAAAGAGTTTCATTTCTGGGCTGAGACTTGTGGATTCAATCTCTAGGCCATTAAGGATATATTGTGACAATTTAACTGCTATCTTTATGGCTAAGAACAACAAAAGTGGAAGTCGAAGTAAACACATCGACATTAAGTATCTAGCCATAAGGGAACGTGTTAAAGAACAGAAAGTGGTCATTGAGCATATTAACACTGAGCAGATGTTAGCTGATCCTTTGACTAAGGGCATGCCACCACTTAAATTTAAGGATCATGTTGTCACTATGGGACTTGTTCCCACTTTGTAAATTTTCGTTGTAAGAACGATTCTGTTGAAACTCTAATAAAGTTTGATATTTCTCATATATATTGTGTACACATTAAATTAATTGTTTCGAGAAATCTCACTAAAGTTTGGACCTAGAATAAACATTGGGTTTATTCATTAAGTATTTAGGCTAAAATGTTGAGACTTGATGTATTGTGATACATGGAAGATACTACTTAAATCCATGGAGGAAATATCGCCATGATTCGTGCATTATGTTTCGACTTTAAGGATAACACGAACCAAGTGGAAGAATGTTGGATAACCACTTTAGTGTGGTTCGTGGCAGTTACCACGTTTCCATTGCTTCCATGTTCCCATTTTCACATTCCCACTCTCACAATTGTGGACGTGCAAAGTGGTTGGGTAACCAGGTGGTTTTTGATGGGAAAATCACACCTATAAATACCCCATTAGCCTAAGGTCCCTAGGCATCAAAATACAAGAATCGCATATTCCATTTAAGTGAGTTTTGAGTGCTTAGAAGATCCTTGGCATTTTAGTTTTCGTGTTTCCGTGTTCGAAGTATTCGACGGTGGTTCGAGGCGTTTCCACGGTGGTTTAAGCATCCGACGATGGTTCGACGTGCTCGACGGTGGTGCAACCACATCTCAATTTGGCATACGGTTTTGACAATGGCTAGAGGTATTTATGAATTTTGATCATTCCGTTGTGTTTTGCTCGATTTATGTTTACATTTTATGTATACAGACCGCTGCCCTTTGCTCGTGTTCATGCTTCATACAACACAACAGTGGAAAGGAATGTCATCTTTGTTCCACCAAGTACAATAATATAGATCTTGTTTCATCTTTTGTTTCAAAAACTATCTTTTAAATTATTTTTAGAATTAATATTTGACGTGCAGAATCTTATGTGCCATCGGTAAATAAAATGATGACATGTTATTAAAAAATTAATTAAATTTAAGTTTTTTATATTTTTAATATGTCATCATCTTATTATACCGTATACAAGTGTCGCATCAAATATAAACTATATTTATATATCCTCTAGATATTAAGATAGTATAAATATTTTCACATGAATTGATTGAGTTTTATCTCAGCTTACGTAATTGTTATTACAACATTCGGTAAGAGTAAGATGCGAGTTCAAATGCTTTGGAAAAACATAAACATATCTAATCTTCTGGGATAATTTCCTTTCACCATATTAATATAGCCAAACATCAAAATTTGAAAATCAGATAAGGACAACATTAATTAAGGGTGCTTATTGAGCGAGTTTATGACGAGTTTAGTAGTATTCAACACGACTTGAAAACTATTTGACTCGTGTTCAAATTGAATTGATAGTCAATAAGCTCGATAAAAAAACTTGTTGTTCGACTTGACTCATTGCCCATTAAGTTCGCTAGAATTTTTACATTGTTTTTTTTGTTAGAAAAACAACAAATTGTTATTATGTTTTGCTTGACTTGACTCATTGTCCGTTTATCTCGTCTGTTTAATATAAACACAAATTAATAAACTTAACAAAAAATGATCAAAATAGTGTGTGAAGCTATTTGAAAATCTAAACTCTAGAGTAACAATCCTCAATACACCAAACTAACATATTATAAAAAAATTAACGAGCTGCTCACAAATTCATCGAGTTGAGTTGGGTCTTACTCAACTCGACTTATTAAGGTTTCGAGTTCGAGTCAATTCAAGTCGAGCATTAATCGAGTTTCGACCGAGTCGAGCTCGAGTTACACACAATACGGTCAACTCAGTTAGAACCCCTAGCTAGCATCCACGAAAGAACGCTTAAATTTTAAAATAACAAAGTGAATATTAATTATGCTTCTTTGATATTCTTAATTTGACATTTTCCTTTCATTCATCAAAATTCAAAGCATGGTTTTGCAACCATAAAAGTCTTGTGATTAAAAGGAAAGATACCCAGACTTTGTGCAGAAAGGGAAAAGATACCTTTTTGTCAGGCAAAGGCTTAGAAGAAGAAGACTTGAACACTTTCTTGACGGAGGAGGAGAACCATCCACTCCCTTTCTTTCCCATCTCCGATCAAAATTCAGAACAGGGTCTTCTAAAAGGTGAAGGTTTCCTGTAAGTAAAACGGATAACAAAAATGAAGAGAAAGGTGATAACATTTGGGAGTTGGGTTGAATTTATCAATTTCACGGGAGCATTACCGTTGTATTCACCCCAATGGAATTTGCCACGTCATACTACAACTCTACCCCCACCCCGCCATAACTTCATTTTGCGAAAAATTATTATATAGTCCCGGCTCACCACGTCTTCTGTGGTCTTATCTACTAAAAAACAGTCAATTAATTTTTTATTTTTTATGTTATTTTTTTAAAGATGAATCTTTACTTTTTTTGTCATGTAAATAGCAAAAATTATTAGATGAACCATGTTCACCATGTCATCCGTGATCCTAACCAATCAAGTCCGTCCATCTCATTTTTTCTCAAGGTGAATCATCACCTCTTTCCTATATGTAAATTAGAGAATGAGCAGTTATTATGTAGTTTTTTTTAGATGGACGAACCTGATTAGTTGGACCGCGAGTGACGTGGTGAATAGGGTTCATCTAATAATTTCTCTGTAAATAGGGAGTTGGTGGTTACATAAAAATTAATTAGGAAAGAAAAATTACATGAAAAACAAAAATTAGTTAGTCGATTTTTATTGGATGAGGACCAAGAATGATGTGGTGAGCCGAGACTATGTAATAATTTCTCCCATTTTGCCCACCCACATTTTATTTTAACCAATTCTTTCTCTCAACAACAAAAATCCTTTCTATAATGGGTAATTATTTATTTTCATAACAGCCTTAGTTTAAGGGTTTAGAAATTTAATTTAGTGGTTTATGGTGAGAGGTTTAGAATTTATGGATTGTAATTGTAATCTGACTTAAAATTTAGTATTTATAGGTTAAAACTAACTCTTTAACATATTACTTTAACTTTTAAACTCTAAATTTTAAAAAAAAAATTAAATTATAACTACAATCTCTAAATTATACATCCCTAAACCTAAAACCCTGTACTTAATTCCTAAACCTTAAAACTATTTCATGAAATATTTTTCCTTTTATAATTGTATCAATGGTGAAATTAATACTCATTAGCACCTCATGAGAATTAAAGTTCAAATTTCATTAATGATCTCATTTGTTAACACTTAGAGAAAAATAACGCAACAATATCTAAACAAATATATAGGCATTAAGATGAAAATCAACACAATCTCACCTTATTTAATCCGAACTTATATGAGAAGCAATTATAATAAAAATGAATGAAAATAATTATAAAAATGTGCAAATTAATGTTAAAACTAAAGTCTAAAGGTACTAAAACTAAGTCCTATTAGGGAGTTATCAATCTCCAAGATCCTCTTGAATCTCGAGGAGATATCTATATTAAAGTTTTATAATTCTTTTAATATGTTTAATATATTTTACCGTTTTTAATAATTTATATCTTAAAATATTTTTATAGTTTTTAATATTTTTGACAACCTATGTTGTGTTGATGAGACATGTACATTAAAATTTTAGAATTCTTTTTTAGTATTTTTTAATATATATATTACAGATTTCAATAATTTATATCTTAATATATTTCTATAGTTTTTCATATTTTTGGCATTTTTAAAAAAATGTTTAATATTTTTACTTTTATATAATTTTAGATTTTTTATAATCTTTTAGTAACGTTTAAAGTCTTTTTAAAAAATTAATTTTAAAATAATTTTATATTTTTTTAAAATTTTCTCTTTGAAAATTTACAAGTGTCACGTGGTAGAACGCGATGTGTCACGTAACAAAAGTATATAAAAATGTTAAGACTTAAAGATTAGAATTGACCCAATAATTTAATTAAATAACTAATTCCATTTTTCGGTTTAAGTGTATGATTGGTTAATTTTTAAATTTGAAAATTCAATTGAGTGTATAAAAAAATTGAAGCCGTAATTGATTTTCTTTTTTGAAAGTCATGTACCTATTAACTTATATAAATAGCATGTATAGAAAGGGAGAAAATAGATTTATATATTTCCTCTACGAAACTTGTGACACCTTTTTCACATATAATAATACAAATGGAGCATGAATCCAAGATCACATGAACTCCATGTTGCATAGGTCCCTTAATCAATGGCCTCGGTCTCTTTTTGTTTTATGCTATTAATCTTGGGAGTGTACAATTTGGTGCCATAAAGAACAAAGGATTCAATTCTCTCTTTTGGATTAACACTCTTTTTTCTCCGTAGGTAGTGAGTTTTGTTTCATTTATTTATTTTAGTTGCCTTCTCGATTTCTCAGAATTTTGATTAACTCGCGTTACACACTTAATTTTGATGGATAAATCTTTTAGTGAAAATTTTTTACATACACAAAGGCTCGAACTCCAAACCTGTTATATTTCTTTTTTATTTTCATCGTGTGCAAGGAACCAATAGGCACAACGACAAAGCAATAAAGGTTTCAACTACCTATCAATTCATGGTGTGTCAAATGAGAACAATGTTGAAGTAAGATTCTAGATAATTTTAAATAGGGTTGTAAATGAGCCGAGTCGAGCTCGAGTAGTACTGAGCTCGACTCAGCTCGTTAAGATTTCGAGTCAAGTTCGAGCTTGAGTAATTTTTAACGAGCCTGCGAAATTTGAGCTTGGCTCGTTAAGAACTCGAGTCGAGTTCAAGCTTGATTCGAGCTCAATCAAGTCAAGTGTTTACCGATCTTTGACTGTGTCAGACTCGAGTAGCTTGCGATCTGTCGTGTCTCATTTAAAGCCTTATTAGAAAAAAAAACTATGATACACAAGTTGTGTAAACTCAAGCTTGTTAATTTTAGGGTGTAGGGTGTTAGTTTAAGTTTTAGAGGTTTATGTTGTTGGGCTTAGAATTTAGGGTTTAGATTTTAGGGTTTATGTTTTAGGGGTTTAGGTTTAGAAATTTAGATTTTAAAAAATAAAAAATAGTATATTATATTTTTGAGTAGCTAGCGAGCTTTTTGAGTCGAGTATCAAGTAGCTCGAGTCGTTAAGAACTCGAGCCGAGTTCGAGCTCGAGTCGAGTCCAATCGAGTTGAGCATTGACCGAGTCGGACTCGAGTAACTCACTATTTGTCTCGTCTTATTTACAACCCTAATTTTAAACATATTTTAAAAAGCTTAAATATACATTTGATATCTAAACTAGACACCTTCTCCTAATTTGGTATTTAAATAAGTTTTGCTCTCAAATTGGTACTTGAATTAGATATCTTCTCCCAAGTTGGTACTTAAAGAATTTTTGCTCTCAAGTTGGTACTTGAACTAGATGTTGGATTAAAATCTAGTAATAGTGGGCACATATGTAAAATGTATGTTGCTATTATAAAGTTTAACACGAAATTAAGTGATCAATTATGTTACACGTGTTATAGGTATTAAATTGTCATAGAATTAAAAGTGTAGATATCATAAGTCATATTTATAACTCAATGAGGGGCAGAGTTGTAAATATTAATAAATTATTTTAATTCAGTTTATATAATGGGGTAATGGTCCCTAAGATATAGGTTAATTTGTTTTCTCTCATTTCCCGTCAAAGAATTTTTCATCAAGAAGTAAACTTATCATCTTAGAAGATCAAACCCTCTCTGAAAAATCTCCATTAATAGATTCAGGTACGCTTCCACAAATCTAATTTTTTATTCTTAATAATTTGGCATGTATGTATCTTGAATTTATTATTAGTATGAATATATTTTGTTTCCAACAAGTAGCATCAGTATCAAGGTTATGTCGAATTATTAAGATCGTATTTTTGGGTTAGTCGTCCATCGTTATTTGCGGATTTGAAATCCATGATCTGTGAATTTATGTTGATATCCGCTTTGTCGTTGCATGATATTCTTTGGCTGCATAATTAATCTGCAATCGGAATATGGATATTAAATTTTCAATTTGTGAGTTTCTTGTACGCAGAAACCATTTATGTTGGATTAGGGTTTGATCTCAGTGGGTTTTATAATTCACGATTACTAGTATATTAATCGTTCTTTTGATTTATCATGTGAGTTTTGTTTTTCTCTAGTAATGGATTGAGAATTTTTCAGTCTTGAAGATTCGTGCTTCATTCCATAAAATTTTAGGGAATTCATTATAGTAAATTATTTTCAGAATATAAATTTCCCTTAATTCTTTGCTTTTGCTTTAAGAAATCGCATACTAAAGTTATAATATATATATATATATTTGATTTGGTTGGATCAAAATTTTAGTTTTGATCATTAGGTATAAAGATAAATCTGTATAAACATATAAATTCATGTTTTGGTTATGTCTAATATTTTAGTGGGTTAATTGAAACACAATGTCACCAAAGTGACCGCTTCTGCGTGGATTAACTTATTTGAAATATCAAGATGTTTGTGTTTTTGTAATTCATGCGTTTATTAATAGGCCCAAAGAAAAATTAATATTTGGTCGAATTTCAACGACACATGTGGTAATAAACGTGTGACAATTATAAGGAATTTTACGTGTGCAATGCGTTAGTCCAAAAATTAATCTGTTGTTTGACATAGATTATTATCAATGTTTGATTACTACAATAAGAGTACTGCTTACTGTTAATATTACTGTCCAAAGACTTGATATTAATGTTGTGTTTGGTATCTTGAGGGGAATTAGTCATTACTTTGAATTTATTTGTTTACTTTATGAAATGTTGATGTGAGCTTGTTTATTTTTATTTTGTTCTATATTCAGCTAGTTCTTCTGCTGCCACAATATCTGCTAATGTCAATTCTATACTCATGTTTAATGAGACAAATTTCAATGAATGGAAAAGGCATTTACTCATAGTGCTTAGTTGTATGGACATAGACCTTGCATTAAGGCAAAAAGAACTTGCACCTCTCACTGCGGATAGCACTCCTGATGCAAAAAGGGATTTTGAGAGGTGGGATCGTTCTAATCGCATGAGTCTGATGATCATAAAACACAGTATTCCGGAAGCCTTTAGGGGCACAGAATCTGAAGAGATTACGCAGGCCAAGTCTTTTCTTGACGATCTTGAGCAACATTTTGCTAAAAACGATAAGGTTGAAATGACATCGCTTCTGACTTCTTTGTTGTCAATGAAGTATAAGGGACAAGGAAATGTAAGGGAGTACATTATGGAGATGTTCCATATCGCTTCAAAACTTAAGGCACTTAAGATCGAGTTTCCTGAAGACTTGCTTGTTCTTATGGTTTTGGTATCGCTTCTTGCGCAGTTTAACCAATTTAAAATTAGTTATAACTGCCAAAAAGAGAAATGGAATTTAAATGAGCTCATTTCTCATTGTGTTCAAGAGTAAGTTAGGTTGAAGCATGATGAGACTGAAAGTGCTCATATAGCTAGTGCCTCTAAGGACAAGGGCAAGAAAAGAAAATATCAAAATGAAGCTGCTAAGGGTCCAGCTCAAAAGAAACAAGAGAAATTTCCAAACAATTGTTTCTTTTATGACAAGCCTGGACACATGAAGAAAGATTGTGCTAAATATCACGCATGGCGTGCAATGAAAAGTATGAATCTTACTTTGGTTTGTTCTGAGGTTAATTTAGCTTCAGTACCTAGAAACACTTGGTGGTTAGATTCCGGTGCTACTACTCATATAAGTGTTTCTATGTAGGGTTGCCTGAGCTACTGAAAGCCAAGTGATGGTAAAAGAAATATCTTTGTGGGCGATGGAAAATTGGTAGAAGTTGAAGCAATTGGGCATTTTAGGTTGTTATTAAGAATTGGTTTTTATTTGGATTTGAAAGACACTTTTATTGTTCCATTTTTTAGGCAGAATTTAGTTTCTATTTCTTTGTTGGACAAATTTGGATATTATTGTTCATTTGGAAACAATCAGTTTACTTTGTCTTTAAATTCAAGTATTGTCGGAACTGGTTATTTAAATGCTTATGAAAACCTTTATTTGCTAGATACAATTGCATCATATAATGAGACCTTGCATGTGGAATAACGTGGTACTAAACGCAAATTAAATAAGGAAAATTCAGCATCATTATGGCATAAATGCTTAGGTCATATCTCAAAAGGTAGGATCGAACGACTTATGTCTAATGGTATTTTGGAGTCCCTTGACTTTACAGACTTTAATGTTTATGTAGATTGCATCAAGGGAAAACGGACCGAAACTAAGAGATTAGGTGCCAACAGATCTATAGATGTCTTAGAATTAATTCATATTGATATTTATGGGTCATTCCCTATGGCATCTTGGAATGGTCAACAATATTTCATAACATTCATAGACGATTACTCACGTTATGAGTACTTATATCACATTCATGAGAAATCTCAGTCTTTGGACATGTTCAAATTTTATATGGCTGAAGTTGAGAATCAACTCAACAAAATAATTAAGAAGGTTAGATTTGATAGTGGTGGTGAGTACTACGATAGATATGATGGTTCAGGTGAACAACGTCTAGGACCATTTTCAAAATTCTTAGAGGGATGTGGTATTGTCCTACAGTACATCATGCCAGGATCACCTAGTATGAATGGTGTAGCTGAGAGATGTAATAATACTCTTAAGGATATGGTAAGGAGTATGATTACTCATTCTACCTTACTTGAGTCCATCTGGGGAGAAGCATTAAAGATAGCAGCGTACATTCTGAATAGAGTTTCAACTAAAGTAGCTGAAAAGACACCTTATGAGCTTTGGACAGGTCAAAAGCCTACTCTAAAGCACTTTCACATTTAGGGATGTCCAGCTGAGGCGCGACCTTATAGGCCACATGAAAAGAAATTGGACTCCAAAATAGTAACCAACTACTTTGTCGGCTATTCTAAGTGATCTAGGGGCTATAAATTTTATGATCCCACGATTAAGAATATTTTTGAGACGGGAAGTGCAACATTTTTGAGGATGTTGAATTTGGAGGGAGAAATAAGGTTAAAGACATTGCTTTTGAGGAGGAACTAAGTTCCAACTCAGTTCCTACTATTACTTTTGATAATGTTCAGGTTCTCATGCCTGTCATTAATCAAAAAGTAAATCTGAAACCTCAACAAGACAATGTTGAACAACTTCCTCCTATTCAAGATGAGGTAATTGTTCTAGAAGAACAAATTCAACAACCTCAACAACAAGTTCCATTAAGGAGATCCACGAGATAGAGAAGAAATGATATTCCAGATGATTATATTGTATTTCTCCAAGAAAATGAGGATGACAGTGGAATGATGGAAGATTATCCAATCAACTTTCATCCGGCCATGCAAAGAATTAACTCTCAAAATTGGATTGATGTCATGCAAGAAGAGTATAAATCTATGCAAGATAATAAAGTTTGGGAACTTGTCTCATTACTTGAAGGTGCAAAACCAATTGGTTGTAAATGGATATTTAAAACCAAGAGGGATGCAAATGGTAATGTAGAGAGGTATAAGGCACGTCTTGTAGCTAAATGATATACTCAATAAGAAGGCATTGACTTTACAGAGGCTTTCTCTTCGGTTTCATCAAAAGACTCTTTTAGGACAATCATGGAACTTGTAGCTCATTTTAATCTTGAGTTACATCAGATGGATGTTAAGACTGCGTTTCTCAATGGAGACATTGAAGAAACAATTTATATGGTGCAACTAGAAAACCTTGAGTCGAGAGACCCAAAGAAAATAGTTTGCAAATTAACGAAATCTATCTACGGACTCAAGCAAGCTTCTCGTCAGTGGTACCACAAATTTCATCAAGTAATTATCTTGTTCGGTTTTGAGATGAATATTGTTGATGATTGTGTGTATCACAAGTTCAGTGGGAGTAAGCATATATTTTTGGTTTTATATGTCGATGATATTTTGCTTGCCACAAATGATATAGGCTTATTGCACGAAACCAAGAGATTTCTATCTAAGCATTTTGAAATGGAAAATCTTGGGGACTCTTCTTTTGTTTTAGGAATTCAGATGCATCGAGATCGATCTCAAGATATTCTTGGATTGTCGCAAAAGAATTATATCGATAACGTACTTAAAAGGTTTGGCATGCAAAATAGTAAACCAATGGACACCTCTGTCGTTAAAGGAGACAAATTTTGTCTTGCCCAAATGCCCTAAAAGTAACCTTAAAATTCAAGAAATGCAGAATATTCCCTATACATCAGCTATTGGGATTCTAATGTATGCTTAGAGTTGTACGTGTCTAGATATTGCGTACATTGTTGGGATGTTAGACAGATATTCAAGCAACCATGGTATGGACCATTGAATAGAAGCCAAGAGGGTTATGAGGTATCTTCAGAGAACAAAAGATTACATGCTCACTTACATGAAATCAGATCATTTGGAGGTCGTAGGATATTCAAATTCTGATTTCGCTGGGTGCAAAGATAGTAGAAAAACTACATCATGATATATTTATCTATTAGCTGGAGGAGCTATATCCTGGAAAATTGCCAAACAAACACTTAAAATATTTTGTGACAATAAATTAGCAGTACTATATTCCAACAATAATAGGAGCTCGTCTAAGTCAAAGCACATAGACATAAAGTTCCTAGTTGTAAAAGAAAGAGTGCAAAGTGGACAAATATCCATAGAACGCATTGGGACAAACTCCATGATAGTGGATCCGCTCACAAAAGGTTTACCATCCAAGGTCTTTCATGAGCACACTGCTCATATGGGTGTTATGTCATTTGAGGATATTATTATTTGAGTTGGACTTTGTTATTTGTTCACTTTATGTTTGGTTTTGGACATTTATGTATTTGGTTATTTTCTTATCAGAAATTAAGTATTCAGTTTATTCACTATTTTCTTATTTTAGATAAGGACCTCACTTAAGTTTAAAGAGGACCAATTGGAAATAGGCATGTTTGGTTCACATTTACATGTAATTTCCATGCTACGCATCCATGATTGATCTATGTCATTTGATTATGTTTGTATACGCGTCCCAAGTGGGAGATTGTTGGATTAAAATCTAGTAATAGTGAGCACATATGTAAAATGTATGTTGCTATTGTAAAGTTTAACACGAAATTAAGTGACCAATTATGTTACACATGTTATGAGTATTAAATTGTTATGGAATTAAAAGTGTAGATACCATAAGTCGTATTTATAACTCAACGAGGGGTAGAGTTGTAAATATTAATAAACTATTTTTATTCAGTTTATATAATAGGGTAGTGGTCCACAAGATATAGGTTAACTTGTTTTCTCTCCTTCCCCATCGGAGAGTTTTACATCAAGAATTAAAACCTATCATCTTGGAAGATCAAACTCTCTCTGAAAAATCTTCATCAATGGATTCAAGTACGCTTCCGCAAATCTAGTTTTTTATTCTTAATGATTTGGCATGTATGGATCTTGGGTTTATTATTCGTATGAATATATTTTGTTTCCAACACTAGACGCCTTCTCTCAAGTTGATACCAAAACTTATACATTCTATTAATTTGGTCACATTTCGAAATAATCAATAAATTTAACCATCCATATTTAAAAATCTGATTAATTAACTATTGTTTCTTCTATTAAATTGTATGTTCTTCTCTTATAAATGTTATATCACTTTCCTAGTATAAAAATTTTAACAATAGCTTGATGTTGTTTTATGATAGACTGCAATTATCGCATTCTTGTTTTGATCCGTTTGGCTTGTTTGATTTGACAATATTGCAAAAAATGATTAAATTGATGGATTTTTAAATATAAAGGGTTAAATTTATTGAATTGTTTCAAATTAGGACCAAATTGATAGAATACATAAGTTTTAGGGACTAAATATGTTAATAAAAGTATCAAATAGCGGATATAATTAAAGTTTGGGTACTAAAATGGGATCGAAACTTCTTTAGGTGTTAACTTAAGAGAAAGTGTCTAATTCGCGTATAATTCAAGAACAAAATTCCTTTAATACCAACTTAAAAGAATGAGTTTAATTCAAGTATCAAATGTTTATTTAAGATTTTTAAAACTACACATAAAATCTCCGAACTTTAAACTAATTATATCTAATTAATATAAATAGATATAAAATATTGAAAACCAATCGAATAAGTATTAAATAGAATCATGTCCTCTATGTTATTTTGCTTGTTCTCATTAAATAATTTAAAAAAAAAACTAGTCAAACCTCAATTTTAAAAAATAAAATAAAATTAAACAGTCAAATTTTATAAAAAAAATCTAATTTAGACATCCAAATCTTTTCTTTAGAAAAATAAATAGATTTGTTCAAACTCTGTTGTTATAATCTGCCCTCGCTTCGAATGCATAGGGTTCACCCGAAGATGTACACAATTCCCCAACGTTTCATGAGAGTTACAGCCGCTGCTTCAGGATATTAATACATGGGAAAATTACAAATTTAGTATCTCAACTATGTCCACATTATTGTTTTAGTACCCCAACTATTGTTATTAGCAAAATAGTACTTAAAGTTTCGTTTTTGTTCTGTTTTGGTACCCGGTTGTAAAAAACCAGCAGAGCCTATGATGTGGCTTGGTAAAAATACTGTTTTAGTCCAAAATACTTATATATATATATATATGATCAATTTAGTCCAAAATTCATCAATTTAAAACATCATCTTAATTTTGGGGTAAAACATCATCTTAATTTTGATTGAATTTTGTCTCATCCCCTCGTATTCTCGCCGGTGTCCGATTGTGGAGTTTGTGTCTTCCAATGTATCCCGCATTAGCCCCCCACTGATTCGCAAATTCTAAAGTTTTAGTTGTCCTCATCGTATTTTTTAAACTCCAAAACTCAAAAAATGTTCAATTGGAAGAAAAAGAAAATTGAGAAGTTTACAATTTTAATCCAAAAATTAAAGTAATGTTTAAATTGATAGAATTTTAGACTAAACTGATAAATTGTATAAGTTTTTGGACTAAAATTGTTATTAACTCAAACGAACGTCATCATTTCTATTAATTTTAAATAAAAAAATATTAAAAACAAAACAAAAACGTAATATTAAATATTATTTTGTCAAAAATAATAATTGAGGTACCAAATATTAATTCTATGTAGTTTTCCCTTAATACAATTTTACTCCGTACTCAACTGACCACAGCTGATGGCCACCATCGTTTGATCTCTCTATTGTACAAAGTTTGCTTCAATTGCTACTACTTACCAAACTTGATTCCCGCTACTGTTTTCTTTTTATTAATTAGATATAATATATTTTTATACCAAAATTCGTACCCATATTAAATGAAATAATATGTGCATTCTTAGTTACTAGGCCAATTAATGGATGAAAATAAAAATAATAATTTAATTTTGATAAGATATTCAATTTTTTACTCTTTTAGTTTTAATAAGATATTCGATTTTTTTACTTCAAGAAAGTACCATCTTTTTTATTTTATTATTATATGGGTGACAATAAAAATAATAAGTTAATTTTTTTAATTAATTAAAAACAAGGGTTTCTTTAAGTTTGAGAAAAATAAAAAGAAATACTTAATAGATATTGTGATGAAGTTATTATTATTTTTTTCAAAAAAAATCTATATTATATGTTCAAAAAGTTATGGACCTTTTATATTTGGGTTAGCATGATGTTGGAAGCCTGTAAAAAGGCTGTACTATTTTCTGAAGAAAGCTTCTAGCTCAGGCCCATGGAATATGTATGACGTAAGCTGGATAAAATAGACAAAAATTGCGGTGAGCGTGGATCGAACACGCGACCTTCAGATCTTCAGTCTGACGCTCTCCCAACTGAGCTATCCCCGCATTTGTTTCGAATCCACAAATTTTATTATAACAATATTTTCTAAATAGTCATGTTTTTGGGTTGTAACCATTGAATTTGTCTAACGTTTTAAATAAAAATTCGTTATTTTTTGATGTAAAATAAAAATTCGTTATTTAAATATAAATCAAAATAATCACGAACATAAAAATTTCACTGTAACTTTAACTGTTTGAATTTATATAAAGAAAGTGTTTTGATTTTAAGGAATTGCACATTTTTGCTTTAATATATATCATATATTATTGATATAATATATATTAAACTTTAATACACTTATTATGAGAGTAACAAAACATTTTATATAAAATCCATATACGTATATTTTTAAATTTATCCAACAATATTTATAAGATGACTAGTAAAAATTATATATAAATTATAGGCATAAGAATAAGTTTAACCCTTAACGTTTTGACCTTTATTCTTTTTTAAGACACATTTAGCACTTAACCTATATTATTTTGTTAAATTATTCACTTTCAACTAGTATGATGATTAAACCGTTAAATATAATTCCATTTTAATACATAATATAAAAATAAATTCAAATTTAAATAAATTATTTTAAATCAATTATGGTAGATATATTCTTTATATTGGTTAGAATAAACAGAAAATTTAAAGTCAAAATTGGGGTCTCAGTTCATTGAGTAAATGGCTTAAGAAAGGGTAAGTTGTGGATTTTGCATCCTAATAAATTTATCTAACAACAAAAAATAATGCTTCCACCGAGACTTGAACTCGGGTTATTAGATTCAGAGTCCAACGTCCTAACCACTAGACCATGTAATCACTTTGAATAGATATGTGGAAATAAATTATATTATTTTATCTTTAACTTCTTCCATCAATACCTAACTGCTTTGATTTGGCCTTTGTTGTTACTTGGACGACTTTGCCGCTTCTTTCTTTTGAGTGAACCATCATCGTTCCTCTTCGCCTCTTTCCTATTATTATTTTTTATGTCTTTTAATTTCAATTTTAGATGAACCAAAAATGTTAAAGAATAATCATATTGTTTGAATTTTTTAAATTTTTTTATATTATATAATTTTCTTTATATTTCATATTTTTCGAATTTTCAATTTTTATATAATTTTATTAAATATAAAAATTCACACCCTTAATATAAAATCATACATTTACCTTTAATCTTAATCATAATTTTAATTCAGCTCCATCCATTCGCATGTAATGGACACTACTTGTGCCTAGGGGTACAAATTCGGGTAGTAGTTTGGCCGGCATGTGTCCCTGTCCGGTTTAGTCGGGTACCGCTAATTGTGTACCCGGATATTGCCAGTACCCGTAAAATTGGGTAATTAAATACCTGAATATAAAAATATATATTTATTAGTTTAACAATAAAAATATGTATTTATCAAATATAAAAAAATAAAAAAATTTAATTTCAAATACATCCGAATAGTCGGGTACTCGAAATAGTAGGCCGAATGCTGGACCCGGGATTTAAAAATATTTATAATTAGAAAATCAATAGACCAGACCATTAAGGTCGAGTATTTTAGAACATCCCTCCGCAAACATTAACCAACTCTTTAATTTAAGAATTACATTCCTTTTTGAATGACCCACATTTGGTTAAAAATCTTAAATAAACATTTGATACTTATCATTATTTAAAAATCTTATGTAATGTCACCTTAAAAAATTATTGAAGGATAAATCTTAAGAATAAATTACAGCATGTGTCAAATCCTCATACCAAACAAAATCATAGGATTTACATCCAACAAAAGCGGTAATAAAAAATCTCTATATTTTTAGTGTTACTCATGTTAAAAATTAAGCTTAGAAATTATGATTTAAGGTTAGGATTTATTATTAGAGTTTAAAAAAAAATGAGTATAACGTATTTTTTAAAATAAATTTGTCATTTAAATTATTTTATATTATATAATTTTTTAAAATTTTATAAAAAAACTAACATATCATACAATTAGTGAAACGGATAGAATATTTAATTAATCTCACGACTGAAATTCAGACAATCTTTTGTTCAGAAAAGATATTCAGAAAATCTTATCCGTTTTCCACTCATGCTTACATCTATTACCAAACACTAAAACACAAAACCTAATATAATAATAAAGCTATAATTCATTCTTTTTTGAATAATAAAATAAATAGATAAACCCATCAATCATTCATTCTTCTGATATTTTCGTACTAATACAAACATAACGTCGTCGTTTTACTGTCTTTGAATTACCTATTTTACCCTCAACATTTAGAAAGAAATCCCCAAGCTCATCCATCCTCTTGTGTAATTTCAACTAGATATTTTTGATGGTTTTGTTTTTGTTTTTTTTTTTCTTTCAATTCTTCATCGCATTTATCTACCACTCCTTGGAACAAAGAAAACCCTCACGCAAACACATGATATGATAATCTCAAAATTCCCAATTCGATTTAAATTTTTTCAACCCTCAGATTCTCAATTCCCTTCGTTTTTGTTATGAACCCTTAAAAAATCGGCCATCTTTTTTCTACCCCAAGTTCCCCTTTTTATTGTGTTTATCTTTACCCGTCCCATGGCTGCTGCTGCTGCTCTTCGATCGAGACCTTCCCTCGAAACAGCCTCTCTAACTGTGTCCCAATTCAGGCACTTCTTATCTAGTTATATGCACTATGGTCGCATGGTCAGCTCCTCTTACTGTAACGCCGGCCGTACCAAATGGGACGACTACTTTGCCAACACTCCTTATCACTTCACTTCTTTCAAACCCGTCTCGCTTCGCGCTCAACTCCTCGAAAAGGGTTCCAATTTGTTGGAAATGACTAGGAATTCCCACGCTTTAAATAGGGATTTTGATAGACGAGTGAGAGAGAGATTGAGTTGTAATAAATCTACGGTCTTGAGCTCTAATGGGGACCCGCCGGAGGTTTGGCAGCCACCTGGAGATGGGGTTGCTATTCGGGTTAGTGGGGTGAATTTGGGCCGTGGTGGTGGTGGTGGTGGCGGAGGAGGAGGAGGGGCTCCGGGTTCTGGAGGTGGGTTTGGGCCAGGTTCAAAGGATGGTTGTTGGGGGGGATCGAATTTGGGGCATGATTTTCCGACTCCCAAGGAGATTTGTAAAGGTTTGAATAAGTTTGTGATTGGGCAGGAGAGGGCAAAGAAGGTGATGATTACCGCTGATTTTATTGCCGTTGGTATTTTTATTTTTGTTGTTTTATTCCTTTTCAACAGGAAATGACAATTGGTTTGCTCTATTCAAAGTGATAAAATTACTTAGAAACTAGAAACTGCATTGTTTGATTAGTTTTATAATGGTTTTTGATTGGTTTGAAGTTCTGTTCATATCATTATCGTTTATTTCTCTTGGCATATTAAGCTGTTGAATTATGGTATGCAATTCTCCTCTGGCTGATATTACACACTTCTGCCTCTGGGGCATGGCTTTTATCACTGATGAAGTGGTAAATTTTGAATAATAGCACTGTTCTTAAAGCTGCATAGGATGTAAACATCCTTCTACATTAGTTTTCTGGTCTAATGTTATGTCATAAATGCAGGTTTTATCAGTGGCAGTTTACAACCACTATATGAGAATCTACCACGAGTCACAGAAACGGTTAGCTTAATGCCATCGAGATATGCATCTTTTTTTTTCTAATTTGTTTCCTTTTTTATTGCTACAATTGTGAATTCATAGTGATAGATGGTTGAGGTAGTTAATTGTTAGACACGTGGCTTTTCCTATGCATGATAAAAGAGAAAATAAAAGGAAATATTTGAAGCAATACACATGTAGCACGTTGAAGATACCTGGATATGGTCTATGTTTATTAGTTGTTGAAGTCTGTAGTTATATACCTGTATTGTCTAGTGAATAAGAATACTTTGAATTGCAATGTTAGCTTTCTAAAGTTGGTAGCTGCATTTCTTCTATAGTGCAATGTTTGTATGTCTCCGTCTTTGTACATGTTGTGTGTATATGTGTATCATAAGGAGAATATCAGTTATTAATATGTTTCCTTCGTAAGCTAGGCCTGCAGGAGATTCAGGTAGCAATATAGCAGATGTACTAGATGATGATACTGTGGAACTGGAGAAAAGTAATATTCTTTTAATGGGGCCAACAGGGTCAGGTAATTTTTCACCGTACATCGTGTTTAAAAATGAGTATTTACTTCTATGTTTACACACTATGAGGTTTTCTTTGATTGAGTTGTCAGTTTCTTAATTTTTCACTATGTTTTCCTCTTTTTATTTATCCATTTAAATGAGGTGTGAATATTAGTTTACCTCCAGTTTTGCCCATTATCTTTTACTACAGTTTTTTTAAAATTTTCTTTTCTCCTGCCTATTCTGGATTATCTTAGGTTATTTCAATTTTTATTTGAATTGTAGTCATTTCTTTTTTCAATTACTAGTCTCACATTACCTTCTGACTTTTTTTCAAGGACAGGGAAAACATTACTTGCCAAAACATTGGCTCGTTTCGTGAATGTTCCTTTTGTTATCGCGGATGCAACTACCTTGACTCAGGCAAGCTGCTGACTCTTTATTGTTATAATTAAATGTCTTTGATAATTTCCTGCTTAAATGAATCTATTTCCTCTTCTGGTGATTTTCACTTTCATTTAATTAGCGGTTCATTAAACATCTTATTACTGTTGATAGAAGTCTATTAACCTTTGTAGGTCATGGCATTTTGTTTTATTTTCTCTTCTTTTGACGTCCTTTCAGGATTTTTCGGTTTAAAAGCGCATCATTTTATTATACTTCAATGCATATTAACATTGAAAGTAAACTGGGTTTTCCCTTTAATTGTACTATCTTCCCTGCCACCAAGCCAAGGATCTCTGGGCACTAGTATTTAATACCCATGCTTGATGCTCTTGCTGAGTTTCCCCCCTCCATGGGATATCACTTTGCCATGCGCTAGCCACTAGCTATGTAGACAATCATAATAAATTTAAATTCTTTTAGGATATTTTATTGATAAAAATAAGAGTGGATTAATGTTACTATATAATTCTATTCTTTTTGGATAAATTTGATTTTATTATCTAAGAAGAACAATTCTGCTACAAGTGTTATATTTTTGGTCCACCTGCAACCATATTATTTAAAGTTGTTGCTGTAACAAATCAATCAATAATCTAATTACATTCTAATAAGTGGAACTAAATGAGCTAACTCCCTCATTGTGCACAACCTTTTGTTGATTGAATCAGCTCCTGTAGTCCTGTTGTTCTTGAACTTGCAATTCTCGTCTTCACTAGTGAGCTATCCTGCTGTGTGAACTGTTGATCCATATCCCTCCGTTGCTTAGCTTCTTCCAGTTCCAGCTACTTCCTTGTTTTACTCATACCTGCCATAAAAATCTTCCTTTAAGCTAGTTATTATTATAACTTGTCTGTTTATAAAATATTTCCTCATTGATCATACCACTTTGTTTGAAATTTGGTTATTTGTACAGATGTTGCATGGAACTGACTGTGGTTTGTATGCTATGTGCAGGCAGGGTATGTAGGTGAAGATGTTGAATCTATATTATACAAGCTGCTTGTGGTAAATTTCGAGAGCTTTATGTATTCTGCATGAATTAAGAGCTTTGAAGTGCAAATATTTGTTCATTCCACCTTACATTTTAATTATAGGTGTCTTGCATATTTACCAAAGTTAGCTTTAACTTCGCATTAGATAGGTCTTCGCGTGATAAATTTTGAAGTAGCTTTCGTAACTAAAAATGAAAATTTAGAATAAACCCAAATGCATTGATGCCAGAATAATGTAAGTTTCAATTTATTTCATGAGAAATTTGTGGGGATGGTACTCTTATAGTCTTATGCCTTTTGTTGATTAATTGCCCTGTTCTGAATGTATACACTTTTTCTTTCCAGGTTGCTGACTATAATGTTGCAGCTGCACAGCAGGGCATTGTTTACATAGATGAAGTTGATAAGATCACTAAAAAGGTTTGTTCCATCTTATTTGCAAAGTTCATTTTCCTTTTATTGCTCTTTGTTCATCTCTTACTTCGTTCAATGCAGGCTGAGAGCCTTAATATTAGCAGGGATGTGTCTGGGGAGGGTGTTCAGCAGGCATTGCTCAAGATGCTAGAAGGAACAGTAAGTGCATGGTTTACTAACTGTGGAAATATTATAGATGGCCATTTGAAGCTGTGGCACCAGATTTTATGATTGCTTCCTTTGGTTGTAGATCAGCTCCATATCAGATGAATTGCATTACTTTGAATTCATAAGCCTGCTAATAATCAATTGCAGTTAGTATTTAATCAGTTTGTTGATTTAATAAGTGATTCACCATCATGATTCATGGAGCTTTTTTTTGTTGTTGATCCAGATTGTTAATGTTCCTGAAAAGGGAGCTAGAAAGCATCCTAGAGGTGAAAATATTCAGGTATACACACTCGAGTTGTAACAGCATAGATGGGCTTATTTATGCTATGTAATATGCAGACCACATGTATAAGATATCCATTTTGCTGTTCCTTTCGCAAGATTTGACCAGGACTTATCATGGCAAAGTCTATGTCTGGTTTTGATGGGTCATGCAATTTTGTGCTCATTTCCTGCGAGTACTTTGTTATTTTTTTGTTTTGATTTTTCCTTTTCCTTTTCCTTTTCCTTTTCCTTTTACTCTTTTAACAGATTGACACAAAGGATATACTCTTTATATGCGGGGGTGCCTTTATCGACATAGAGAAAACAATCTCTGAAAGGTTAATGCCATGTAAACATTACAATATTAGGATCCAAAATTTTTAACAAACTGCTAGATTTTAGGTAACATCGCTGAAAGTTTCTTGAATGCATTTCAGACGTCAAGATTCTTCCATTGGTTTTGGAGCCCCAGTGCGTGCAAACATGAGAGCTGGTGGTGTTACAAATGCTGCCGTGACGTCATCTTTGATGGAGACTGTAAAGCTATATAGCATTCGAGATGATATTTTTTCATAAATAGTTTGGATGCAACATTTTAGATTCTCATCCTATATGAACCACTTCTGTTTTGACAGGTTGAAAGTAGTGATCTCATTTCATATGGTTTGATACCAGAATTCGTTGGACGATTTCCGGTCCTTGTCAGTTTGTTGGCTCTAACTGAAGAACAACTTGTTCAGGTGAATGTTTTGCTTTGTTTTTTTGCTCTTTAGTCTGCAAAGTATATTCTTAGTAGGTTTTTAACGGGATGATGAAGAATTGAAGGTCGATCACATATTGCAGTCATACTTTTGAATTTTCTATTAGGTTTCCTGAGCAAAAAGCATACTTGTCTTACCTTGGTCTCTACACATGTTTTTGAAAAAAATGGAATCGAAGATTAATGTCTGCAATATTTCTTTATTGTGGTCTTTGAAGGTGCTACTATTGTTTCGTAAAATATTTCTTCCTTGTACTAGTGATGCGATTGTTTAATCCGCTTTATATGTGAAGCTTACTGGCACCAATTCTCATTTAGGTCCTAACAGAGCCAAAAAATGCCCTGGGCAAGCAATACAAAAAAATGTTCCAACTGAATGGAGTAAGTTCTTCGTATGCTCCTATTTTTGAAATGCCAATTCCTATATTTAAGTTGCATGCAATTTTTGCACAGCGATTGATTTCCTTTTGTTCTTCATTACCTCAGGTCAAACTGCATATTACAGAAAATGCTTTGAAATCAATTGCCAGAAAAGCAATAACTAAAAATACAGGAGCCCGAGGCTTAAGATCTATTTTGGAGAATATCTTGATGGATGCCATGTATGAGGTATGCTATGTTGTACTTTTCTGATTTCTGTCACCAGCTATTAAGACTAAAGAGTGCAGAAACAGACCCTATCATCATGAGAAATGTGTGTTGAATGGATAGAACTATCGTATTTGGCCTGTTTTGGGCTTATATGAACCTCGGAACTACCGTTACAAGTCCTTTGAGTGGAAGGACCATTCCTGTTCAGCCCTCTATGGCCCCACTCTGGTGGGACCGTAATTTTGTTGAACAACCTCTTTCCCTCTCCAATCGAGCACCTATCCTATGCTGAACTTCTTTGCCTTGTCAACTAACCCAGTAGAATATTAGAGCTCGGCTCTGATACTTTCATGTAGGGCGGAGCAGTATTCCATCATAGTTGATAGTCTTACCTAACGGATTGGTTTTGATTAGATTTGGTTTGGTTTGAAAGCTAAAAGATTTCGGTTTGGACTCAAAATCAAACCACAACAAAATTCGGTTTGCATTCATAATACTATGATACCAACCCAATCCAACCAAGAGTCTCGGTTTTAGGTTCTGGGGGTTAAAAGAAACACAAACCTCCGCCTAGATTGAAGTTAGAAGAAGGGGTCAATCACTCAATTGTTTGGGACCAAATGCTTTTAGATACCATGCCAGCTTCAATTGAATGGATTTTCCTAAACCTGTGCATGCAGATACCGGATGTTAGAAGTGGTGATGATATAATAGATGCAGTAGTAGTTGATGAGGAGGCCATTGGAAGTGGAGCCAAGATTCTTTACGGTAAAGGTGCATTCGACCGTTACCTTTCGCAACAAAAAACGAATGAGTTGAAGGTGTGTATGATTTGGTCCTTTGCATTTTAGGTCAGTATTTTTATGTTAGTATGTTGAAAACTGTGTTGTTGCAGACGAGTGCGGAGGGAAGTGATAAGGAGCAGGCTGAGGGCGAGGTAGAGACGGAGCTTCTTCCTTCGGTTGTTGCCAGCATGTGATTATGATGTTGAATTTGTAGATGTAAGTTAATTGTACAATGTACATAATAAGCTGACAGAGATGATTCATCTTACATGCATACATACCTTGTTACCAGTCATTTTATATAAAAAAAATATGCAAATTTTAATTCAACTTTGCATGCCCTAGTTTGCTATGGTTTTAGTTTGATGACAATGGAATTGAAAGTTATTTATATTGGCAGCTTTTTTCTTGTTATCAGAGTTTATGAGATGTTAGTTCAGTTGTCAATATAATAAAGGGTATTGCTGTATAATATCAGATCATTCATGTGCACAGCCTTTGGTTTTAGAAGAGAGAAAAAGAGGGTCCTTTGGTTCCTTGGAATCCATTATTCTCTTCGATAACTGTTGAGTATTGCGTTAGTGTTCATTGTACCTTCTCGCATGGCATAGAAGGAACTTAAGTCTCAACTTCAGGAGTTGTAGAATCATAAGTCGGGCATTCTCGGCCCACCAAGCGAAACCGGTGGTTTCTTGGTCACGACCGGCTAAAGCTAAAGTTCCATGTAATTTTATTCAACTAGTTTTGTTGTACGACCATGTTCAAAAATCGATCTGAGATCGGGTTGCTTATCGATCTGAGATCGGGTTGCTTAAAAAGCCCGAGGTGAAGGAAGTCTGAAATCTTGAAGATTGCATTTAGTGCGCGGTATGGTCTGTAGTTTATTATCATGTCTTTTCAGTTGATGAGTGTACTAATTGTGTTCATGGATTTGATGAGTCGTATATTTCATTCGCATTTGATTTGTTCTTGTATTCTTTCGACATTATAGTGAACTTTCTCTTCTACCCAAAATTTTGCTAAAAAGAATTTTTTACTGTGCAATTATTATATTAGTAGTTATCCTATAACAATTTCTTTTGGCCCTATCAATTTCATCAATGTACTATATCATCGGTATATCAATTTCTTTCGCCCTATCTAACGCGATGATGGTTTGTTGGCTATCATTTTGCATTTTCCCTCCCGAGATTTGCTCGGTGCTCCCGAATGACATGCAGCTTGAGATGATGCTGGCTTCTGTTCGTGCCTCGGTTTTTGTTGGGTTGTCTTCCCCTGCTGTCCATGTGTTCTGTTCTTCTTTGTTTTTCTGATTTTGTTGTTTTTTTGGTCGTTGTTTTCTGTTCACCTGTGATGGTGTTGTTTCTAGGATTGCTTTGTCCTTTTGTGTTTTTTGTTTTTGTTCTTTCGTTATTATGGGTTGTTTGTTCAATTGAAGCTAGCGTTCCTTTTTCAAAAATTTAAAACCATTAAAAAATGCAAAATTCCTATAAAAAGCCCATAATCTTGTTAGATTTTTTTGAAATTTTTCTTTGTTTTTTTTAATGTTTTTAATGATTGAATTACACCACCTCTTATTTTGACGGTGGTAGACGAAATGATAGTACATGTAATATTATAAAACAAGCATGGGAGATTGGGAGGGGAATTGAAGCCTTAACCCTTTGCAAGATAACCAAGCACTTAGTTATTAAGCTAGGTTAAGTCTTGATTAAACATCACTAAAACTTTTATTAATCTATGCTGTGCATCAATTTCATTTGCATTTTATTAATTGTATTATAGTGAATTTTAATGACACGTGAGATTCTGATAGAGAGAAAATTATGTGAAAAAAAAAATATCCACGTCACCACTAGTGACGGTTTTGTTAAACAATACTGTTCGATGACCAAAATAGAAAAGATGCAATAGTTTAATGACTAGTGATATAATTTACCCAAAATTGTATAAGTACCAAACTGATAATTTAACTAAGCCAGAAGAGACGTCATTAACCCATTTGAAATTTTGGAAAATGTTCCCGCAAGGTTATTAGAGGGGCAATTTAGTCTATTAACTGAAAGTAAGGGGTAATTCTGTCTTTCACGAAGCATTTACTCTGCAATAATTAGTTTATTACAATTATTAAACCATGATAAATAAGTAAATAAATAAAGAGTAAAACTTGGGTAAATGGAATGATATTACTGTGGGAGTAGAGAGTGAAGGGAAGAAGAAGTGTAGAGAGGGAAGCCTGTGAAAAAGAAACATAGAATAATCAGATCATCTCTTTTTCAGGTACCATAATTTTTAATTTCGCATTTTTTATTGATTTTCATAACTATTATTTGCATTCCTTTTCTAGCTTAAAATGTCTCAATTTGCTTGGCTTAATTATCAGATCGGATAGAATATTTGCATAAATCATGATATTCTTAACTTACCTATGTCAGTTTTCTTCTTTTCAGAATTGTGAACGAGAATTATAAAAAAAGGCTTAATTTATCTATTTCACTCGTATTTTCGCATCAATTTGACCACTGAAGTAGTCTAATTGCATCACCATTTAGGAATACTTTTATGTTTCATACTCACTTTAGATTGATAAAAAAAATTATTAGGGTTTGAGATTTAGAAATTTGGGTTAAAGTGTTGGTCAAAGGGCAAATGATGACGCAATTTGACTACTCCAGGGACTAAATTGATGCGAAAATACCATAGGGGCGAAATCGATAAATTGGAATTACTACATGGGCAAAAGTAGCTCTTAAGCCTAAAAAAATGATATTCCTTTTTTCTTGCCATGATTAGGTTCTTTATATTCGTATATTTGATGTTTGTAGTAGTTTGTTTGTCATTATTATTGAAATGAAGAAAATCTCAAATCTGGATAAATTATTCTTTTTATAAATAAAAAATCAGAATAGGGAGTGTGAAATTTGAAGTCTTGATTATTGTTGCTATTACTAGTGTAAGATGATAGAGTGAATAAATTAAAGGAATGGATTTTTTCTGATTTTGTGCATTTCTTTTCAAATGTGATTGATGTTTTATTCCCTAACTCTGAGCTAGGTTTATTAGTTTTCGATTTTTGACTTGTTCCATCAGGCTCAAATGCTGGCTGATGGCTTTCCTGATGTCTGGTTAAATTTTAATTTGAAGGTAGGGACTTTGAATCCAAAACTGCAGTAAGAGTCTTGGACTGTCTCGATATGGTAATTAAAATTGGGAGTGAAAATAGATGGTAAATACGTTCTGTCTTTGGAGTCAACTAGGATATCTTGGAACCTTACTATAAACTTTGACTGTTTCTAGCTAAATTTTTTCTTGTTATTGAATTTTCCTGTTGCAGTGTTTGTGGATTTTCATTGGAATTTGGTTTTTACAAGTTTTAGTTTAATGTGAACTTTCTACAGGGTAGGCAATGTCGATTGGCAGCGTAGGTTTAAGCCCTGAAATTGAAGAGTTTGCTGGTTTCAGTGAAAATTTTCCGTGTACGTATGGACAGGCTTTAAGCCACTCAATCATAATTTTTCTCTCTGTTGCTGGGTCTATAATTCCCATGCGCATAATGGAGTCCGATTCAATTGCTTCTGTGAAGCTGAGAATTCAGAATTCAAAAGGGTTTTTTGTGAGGAAGCAGAAGCTAGTTTTTGAAGGGAGAGAATTGGCTCGGAATAATTCTCGTGTCCAGGACTATGGGATTGCCAATGGGAATGTATTGCATCTGGTGTTAAAGCTATCGGATCTCCTGGCTATCACTGTTAGGACTATATGTGGTAAGAAGTTTGAGTTTCACATTGCAAGGGGTAGAAATGTGGCATATGTGAAGGAACAAATTTCTAAGAAGGGAAAAGGATTTTTTAATCTCAAGGATCAAGAACTGGTATGTGATGGTGAGAAGCTTGAAGATCAGAGATTAATTACTGATATCTGCAAAAATAATGATGCTATGGTTCACTTGTTGGTTAGAAAGTCTGCTAAAGTACGGGCTGTACCCATTGAAAGAGATTTTGAAGTTTCCATTGAGACATTGCCTTTGAATGAGGGGCCAGATGCCATGGGACATTACCTTGGTTGCACACCTTATGTAAAGCATCAGGTCACGGAGAGGATGATACTGCCTAGAGATTTCATTTTGGAGCCTCTGGTTGTTAATTCTAAGGTTAAACTGCCGTCAGATACTAAAGAACTAATTGACTTAACATTTGGTGGATTAGCTAGAGGCAATAGCCCTATCCGGTCTTCAGAAGGTTCAGGAGGAGCTTATTTCATGCAAGACTCATCTGGTCTGAAGTATATCTCAGTTTTTAAGCCTATTGATGAAGAGCCAATGGCTCTAAATAACCCACGTGGCCTCCCTTTATCATTGGATGGTGAAGGGTTGAAGAAAGGCACACGTGTTGGAGAAGGTGCATTGAGGGAAGTTGCAGCTTTCCTGTTGGATCATCCGATGGCTGGACCTCGCTCTTACGATAGTGGAGAGAAGGGCTTTGCCGATGTTCCTCCTACTGTTATGGTTAAGTGTATGCATAGAGGGTTCAATTATCCAGAAGGTTATGAGTATGATTCCAAGAATATTAAGGTTGGGTCACTGCAGATGTTTATTAATAATGTTGGAAGTTGTGAAGATATGGGCCCTCGTGCTTTCCCAGTAAAAGAGGTCCACAAGATCTCTGTGCTGGACATAAGGTTGGCAAATGCAGATAGGCATGCTGGAAACATACTAGTCACAAGAAATTGCGAGGAAGGCCGAGTTTCACTTGTTCCCATTGATCATGGCTACTGCTTGCCGGAGAATGTAAGAGTCTAACACTCTTAACTTCAGCATTTTTGTTAGAATTTTATTCCCTTCATACAACTTATGGCTTTGTAGCCAGCATTTTACATTTTGACTTCATACAAATGCAGATAGGCATGCTGGAAACATACTAGTCACAACTTATGGTTTAGCTAAAACCTCCTATAGATGTGCATATTATTTGCTTTCATGTTTTTACTTGAGCTCCTGGTTCGATATTAAAGTTGAAATCCTTAATTTTTTCCATGACAAGACAGTAAATCTCTTTTAGCTTTAGCATTCATATCATCACCTTTATTTATTTTGCTGCAGTTTGAGGATTGCACATTTGACTGGCTCTACTGGCCTCAAGCTCAAGAACCCTATTCACCTGATGTCATTAATTATATTAAGTTGCTGGATGCTGAAAAAGACATTGAACTTTTGAAGTTTCATGGATGGGACATGCCGCCAAAGTGTGCTCGCACCCTTCGCATTTCCACCATGCTTCTAAAGAAAGGCGTAGAGAGAGGACTCACGCCCTTTGCTATTGGAAGAATCATGTGCCGGGAAACACTGAAACAGGAATCCGTGATTGAGCAGATTGTTAGAGAAGCAGAGGAAGCTCTGCTCCCTGGAATGAGTGATGATGCATTCTTCGAAACCATGACATTGATCATGGATCAGCATCTTGATGAACTGACCCCATAAGCCCTGAGGCAACTAATTAGGTATATTTGCAAATATGCATTTTCTACATACAAATTTACTGCAGACCGATGATGGTAGCCCATGGTTTTTGTTAAATGGTCATTACATAAGTTCTGTGTAATATTGGAATGTTGGTAGAACTTGTGTTTCCATCATCTCTTTCATTTTGTTCATACATCTAACTTTCATGTGTACCACCTTCTCGAACCCGAAACCGGAACTGCCTTTAAGTAATATTTCCAAGAACAAATAGTGTTGGAGAGATTATGTTTCGTTATAGCTATGTGCATAATAGTACTTAGACTTTCTCTTAATATTAGCTTTCTTGTTTGGACATTTGCTCTTTGTTGGATATGATACTCAAGGTTAAAATAGATGATAAAAAGAGTTCATTTTACATGGTCCCTTGCAAAGGGAGGGAAGACCAAGCTAGGTTACGGTTCAAACAGTATCGGTTTCCGGTTTTCTTTCGGCTCTCTCCGTGTTCACCCATTAGCCGAGGCTCTTCGGGGGAAAACTCTGAAACTCTAGACTATTTCGGCTTTTGCTAGAGACAATACATGATGCATTGTAGCAATGATTTTGGATAAGAAGACAATTGAAAGATCAGGCATGTGAGGTCATATCTGGTGAGGTTTGTTCTAAAAGTGACAGGATCAGCATGCTACAAAAGTGTTGTCTATCTTACAGGTAAGGACTAGTTGCAGTTTTGTTTTATGATAGGAAAACGGTCACTGTCAAATATTTTAGCAAGTTCATATGGGTTGGTTATCCCTTTCATTATTTCCCCTCATGAGTTGTGTTTTTGCTGAGAATAGGTATAGATCCAGAACAGATTCACAAGAGAAGGTGCCAGATTTTGCAAGAATTTTCGATATCCGATAGTCACTTTAGTTTCGATTAAATCGAACTCGTAAATAAAATGAGAAAGGAGAAAGATAACTTTCACTGTATAAAACCACAATGGTGACAAAATGGTGTTGGGTCATTTTCCCATTATTCCACCACAGCTGGCTTTGCACTATTGGGTATTTACCCTGCCAATTGCCAAGCTTTCATAATTCTTTCGTTTATTAGTAGCCCTCCGGGTTTTTTATAACTTTGTGCTAATTAATCTGAACCGACTCACATTGTACACCTGATTTTAGTGGGTGAGTTTTACAGGAAAGATTTTTTGTATATACAAAACTTTAAATTCAAAATATACTTAAGCGATATTAAGTTGCATATACTTAAACTAACCGTCGCTACATAATTCTTTGGTCTTGATGCCCTCTACATAACAACAAAACTTTGATCCAACGTATCCTACTTTAATGCAACTTTATCAATTGCCACAGGCTGATGGTATTTGACCAAAACTCACTGCAGAAGAACATCATTTAGTGGCTGAATTCAATGACATGGTCTCCAGTGGACCCAGTTCTGAGACAAGCCATGTGTTTTTCTAAACCCTTGCCCCTATTTCTAACCTGTGGGTCCAGCTCAAGGCCCAGAGCATTACTTTTCTCACCAACCAAAAATCAATTCAGTGGCCAAGTTTATTTTTTTATATCTCTGCTCATCCACCGACACCATAAATGTTAAGACCTCAACCCCAAGATTTGCAGCAACAACAACAACCCACCCAGGAATGGAGAAAAAAATTAATATTTTTTTTCTATAGTACAACAGTATTTTCACTATGTAAGAATTTATAAGTAGAAGTGAAAACAGTTATATAAACAGTACTAGTGCTAGACTGCTAGTAGTAGAAATTCTTAAAGTGTACCGAATTGTTGGGTACAATAAGGAACATTGCACTCACGGACATAACGTGATTTTAAACTTTGAAAATAATATTGTTAAAAGGGATAGTCTCGTACGTCAATTATAAAATGGATATGTATATTATCAAAAAAAAATGAAATTCTTAAAGTGTGTTTGGTTGGGCTAATCTTGTAGTAGATTTGGTAAAGTAAGATTATGAAATAGCATTAACTCAATCGGCTCCACAATATATCTTATTGTGATAATGTACTATTAGAATAGTGAACGCTAGTTGGATATAGAGTGTAATGTTAGTACCTTCCATTTCTTTGGATAATGTTATTCCTTTTAAAATAATCATGCTTATAGGCCATATGTCCCACCTAGTCCGATCTCAATATAATTAAAATAAATGAAAATTTTAAGTTTAATTATATATAAGCATTACTATCTTATACACCGACGATAGAAAATTTAGTTTCTACAAGTAGGTTAGTTTAAAATTTTAGGGTTTTAATTTAGGGTTCATAGGTTAGGGATTTAGATTGTAGGATATAGAATTTAGTGTTTACGATTAGAATTTAGGGTTTAGTATTTACGAGTTTAGGGATTTTAATTTTAAATTATAGCTTTGTATTAGACACGCTTGTGTAAAAAAAAAATTTACACCAGCTATGTATGAAATAATTGTCATGTATATAAATGCTAATATAAAATTATATTTTAAAATATTATAACATTTTGAACAAGTACAATGGTAAAATTATATTGAAGGATATAAAATTATATTTTTAAAAGATTATAACATTTTCAATAAGTACAATGACCCCTGATATAATCCTTAATTATGAACTTTATGATCTTTTCAATTTTAATATTGAAGGTTAATCTTGTTTAAAATAACTATAATTTTAACTATCACAAGAAAAAATAGTAAAAGATAATAATATATACTTAATGAATCTTACATTTCCTCCACCAAACACTATAATCTTATATTTTGGCTAATGAGTCAAACAAAGAAACGTAACATTTTCGATAATGTGTTAAGTTATCTTACTTTCCGATAATTATATTTCCGGAAATATTCTTACATTTTGTGACCAAAGTCCTAAACTTTTACAATACGTTACAGTAAGACTTATGTAATATCGTAAAAAAAAATAGATGTAATTATATTTCATACAATTAAAAACTTAAAAAGAGAAGAAAAATAAGAACATTTATATTAAACTTCTAGGCCAGCCAAGAAAGTGACCCCAGTTGATGGTAACCATGAAGATCCATAAATAAATTGTGCCACGGTGAACTTGGCTGCTTCAATCTCTGAAGTCATGACCCTGTACCCCGGCCATCTCACCCGTTGCCCAATTGCCCCACCCGGTCCATAATTCATGTATTCACCGTAATACAATGTATCCAACGCAAATGTAGCATTCCACTCCAGCCATCCCCTAAGGTGAATGTGGTCACTCATGTAAGATAACATGAATACTGTCCTAGAGTACAACTTCCATGGACGGCCTAGATATGTTTGGAAGCTACCCTTGGCAGCCGCCAGTTCCGGCGTCGGTAGGATTCGACACGCATGGATTGACATTCCCGTATTCTGGTTCGGGTCCTTTCGGTTCTGGGCGGTGATGGTGTTCTTCTGAAAGGGCATGGGTTTCCGGGCGTAAATGCTACAGTTTTGAAACACAACAGCGGCGTTACCGAAAATGAAATCCACCGTTCCATAAATGTCACATTCGCGGTAGAATTGACGATTGGAGTGAACATATAACGTGTCTTGGTAGCCGATGATGTTGCATCTGTATACTACAGCATGGTCCGCCCCTATACGTAGAGCCACTGCCTGGTGCTTGGCTGGACCAGCCCAGTTCTCGAATGTCATGTCTCTTGCAATAAAACCAGCACCGGTTGCCGCTGAAAAGAATAGGAAAAACGAGTAAAACAACCAACGTTGTGTATGTTGGGGGGTTTGAATTTTGATGATCGATCAAAGAACAGCTCACAATTTGACAATATTAATTATAATAGCAATAGAATTATTGACTGGGATAAAGCCATGAGACGATGGCCCACATCCAATAATGTCTGCTCTTTTAGCTTTAGATTGTAGCCACAAATCCGGTATTGGTTTATATTATTACTTATGTACTGTATGATTTTGCAGGGTAATGGAAAACGAAAGGACCAAGTGGGTTGAAAGTAATAAAATGAATAGGGGATATATAAAAGAAAAACATACAATTACGGGTGTAAATAGTTGAGTCAAGCTCGAGTGGTGGTATTAAGCTCGACACAAATCGTTAAGAAATCAAGTTAAATTCGAGTTTGAGTTTGTTAAATAATAAAATGGAGAGGGAAGATGTAAAAGAAAAACATATAAGGGGTAAAGTAAAATTACCGAAGGCAGCAGTGTGGAATGTGGTGATGTTGTCAAAAATACTTTTTCCACCGGTAATTATTGTTTTACTCTTTCCGTCGCCTATAAACATCAAGTTAGTTTTCTTCCTCCCCACCTTCAGATTACTCTCTTCGTACCTGCATTGCATGCATACAAGTAAATACACTTTGCTCCTTTCAACGAGAATTAAATTACAGTTGCGATCTTGCATTATTTTATGGTAGTTGCGACGTAACAAATATTATTGAGATTATTACGGGAGCTAATTTATGTAATGTGGAAGAAATATATTTACAAAACAGATGTGATTTTACCTTCCCGCCTTCACGTAAATGATGATCCGGCGAGTACTATACTCCGGCGCCTTTTTAATCGCCTCGCTAATGGTTTTAACGGTGCCGTTTCCGTCTTTCGAAACGACTATGTCGGGCCGGATGGCCGACACAGGAGTGTCCAGCAGCTGCCTCTCTTCCCTCCTCAGCCATTTCGGGAAATGCTGCTCGTCTATATTTTCCCCCGACACACCGTCATTGGAGGCCAGCAGCCTCCTGTTCTGCGTCGGCACTCCACCAAAGTCGTCTCCGCCGCTCGCCGCGAATATCGACAAGCAGTTACTCACGAGCTCCGACAAGTCCGCCAATTTCGCGGACACCTGATCCTTTACCTCTCCTCTCAATCCATCAAACCCCTCCGTACACGTGTCCTGGTTCGTCAACGCCGCGCTAAGCCACGTCATCACGTCCTGGGTCGACCCGACCTTGCCATTGCCTTTCTGAGAAGGAATGACGGAGGAGAGGGAACGGGAGAGGGCGTCGACGGAATCTTCCAAGAGCTCGAGGCAGTCGTCGTATGCGGACCGTACACGTGGATCCATCTGGACGTAGGAGATGGACGTGGTTGTGTACAGAGCCTTGTTGAAGCGCTGCAGCGTGACGTTGAAAGAAATGTGAACAAGGTCTTTCTCATTGGCCGTGAGTGAGCCAGGGAATTGGAGTAACGAGTTGACACAGAGCATTCGGAACCGAGTTTTGCCACACGTCCTGGAAATAGCTTGGGTTGGCTTATGAGGAATGACGGTGCCGCCAACCGAAGTGGCGGCACCGCCTTCACGGAGCCGAATCACGACCACCCCACAGACAGCTGAGACAACGATCATGGTGAAGGCAAGAACTGAAACGATGAGAAGCTTTTTCTTGTTGTTTTTAGGCGTGAGTTGTTCGTGTTCTTGATGGTGGTGGTGCTCTGGTCCGACTGGGCGGAGCCTGTCGTATCCCATTGCTGAAAATGTAGAGAGAAATTAGAAGAGAAAGAGAGAGTTGAGAGTGAATGTGAATGTGAAGGAGAAAGTGGTAAGATGAGTCGTATAAAAAGAGAGAAGAAAACAATGGCGGAAGCTGTGAGCAAGGTTGGTGTGAAGTCTATGTCGCAAGCATGAGCTGTCTTCTACTTTCACTGTGGGCAATGGGCATATGGGTTACAACTTACTGCTTCAACTTCCATTTAAATTTAAGATAATTATTTGATACACTAATATTAAATTTTTTTAATTTTTACAAATACTTTAATTTTAAGTTTTAAGAGTTTAATTTAGGGTACAGAGTTTAGTAATTTAGGTTTAGTTGTTTAAAATTTAGTGATTGTGAATAAAATTTAGGGTTTAGCGTTAGAATGTAGGGTTTATAGATTAAAACATAAATGCTCAACATATTACACTAAAACATAAAACCTAAATCTTAATCATAACCCCTAAATTCTAACCATTATCCCTAAATTCTAAACTCCTACCCTTAAACCCTACGCCCTAAACTAACTCTCTAAACCTTAAAACTAACACAATTGTGAAAACTAAAAGTATCCACCACCAATATATTGGATATAAACCCTTAAATTTATATTTATATATATTAATAAATTCATTTAAAATATCTATTAAAGTGTTTCGATCCACTAAAAAAGTGGAAAAGAGCCTTAAAAATCATAAACATATTTGTAAATTTGTCCAACTTTTTTCTCATCATTTGGACTTTAAAGTAAACGTCACCAATAATTAATTGATTTAATAAACTAAGGCCTTAAGTTCTTTAAACAAGTTAAGAAATTCAAATTACAACACTATAAATAAAAAAAAATTGAATTTGTAGGGTCGCTCTCTTGATGACTATTTTCTTAGTCAGTTAATAAATAATTAACTTTGAAAAAATAAGCGTCAAAATTAATAAAAAAATGATGCAATATATAAGGAAATGATAAAGATATGATTAAGAAAATAGAAATAACTTTCTTTTCATTTTCATTTTCAATTTTGTTATAATCAGTTAGTTTAGAGCAAACCTTGAACTTAACAGAAACGTCGAAATCTTATTAAATTCTTTTTGGTATTTCATGAGAAAGTAGTTAGCATTTAAGTGTAAGATAGGTTCATATAATATAAGATTATTTTTGAGAATATAATCTTTACAAACATTACACCGCATGTAACTGAAAATATCATACTACATTGTTTGATTTATTTGACATAAGCGTATAACATTTGGTTGATTGGTCAAGTTATCTATCTTTAATCTTTCGTGTTCTATTAAGTTATGAGTTTTAGACATACTAAGATTACTCCTTTCTTTTCCTAGAGTTTTACAATCCCTCTAGAGACCTATAGGTAGAATTATGATTTGTCAAAAAAAAAACAAAAAATTACCTTAAAATGAATTTTATCAAATTGTTCTTGTAATATAGTTTCTTAATTTTTAACAAGCAAAAACTTCAAATATTAAATTAAAAATATTTTCATGAAAAATCATAAAACTACCATGTTACACTAACTAATTTTACAAAAATAAACTTTTATTTAACATATTATTAAGGGTAAAACTTTGATACACAGGGTTGTGTAAAATTAATTTTACACAAGCCTGTGTATTTACATTATAAAAACTCAAATCCTAAATTCCTAACCCTAACCCTAAAAACTAAACCTTAAACTCTATACACTAAATTCTAAACACTAACCTTAAATTCTAAACCCTACAACCTAAACCCTAAACCTTAAACCCTAAACTAAAACCCTAACCCCTAAAACTAAAAGGCACGTGTAAACTAAAGTTTACACAGCCTGTGTATCAAAGTTTTTTCTTATTATTAATATAATTAATATATTAATCATTTTTCAAATATATATACTCTCCTTGCTCTTTAAAATATTTTTTATGAGTTGTCAAATGATAAATGTTTAATATATTCAAATTTTAAATTTTTATTGCTTATGCCATTTTGTGCAGCGGGGATGTGTTATAGATGCAAGTAATATGTTGTATACGGAGATCACGATGGCACACCAATTTGGCAGAACGATGTGCGGTGATGCTGATTTTTTGGTCGCAATCAGATTCGGGATGGATCAAGGTGAATATATACGGAGTAAGATGCGTGGTGACGAGATTAATTTCAATCGGAGGAATTATTGGCGATTCAAACTCTGGACTGAGCACTTGGTTATGGACGTAGAATTGGTTGTTGTTCGGTGTTTGAAATAGAGTTATGGGGTGTGTTTGACGAGTTATGTAAAGCTTGGGAGATAAGTGCACATAATGTGACTTGAGCTTGACAAAACGACGACGACTTTATCGTTGTACAAGTTCTCAAGAACATTGCTTTGACTCGTAGTCACTTGTGAATTTTGCATTTTTATTAAAGACGATGGTGCAAAGGTCGTGGAATATCATAGTAAAACACATTTACCAGGAAGGAAACATTGTTGCGGATCGTTTGGTGAATATTAGCTGCAAAGTTTTCGGGGGTATTTTTGCATCGAATCGAAAATTTAATTTTTCAAGTCGAATTTTACCCACTTTTACTCTCAAATATCATACGAGACTTCGAGTTTGAGTGGATAGCTCAACCCTCAAATAGGCCTAGTCTTAAGAACCTTAATCATATATTCTAATAGCTAACCAGTCCACCATTGATTACAATCCATCATTATCCTTAATCATAAATGATAGGTATGCTAACAGTGACCATTCATTACAGATCATCATTGTTTTAGCATCTAAATAGAAGCATTATTTGGGCATTATTGCCTTGGTGATTTGTAGCCACAAGAAGAGAGGGACCATGGGAATTGGTTGGACGGTCACATGATTCAAAAATTGTGAAAGCTAAGGTGTCCATGCTTTATCCATTTCATCAAAAGTTGACCACTTTACAACGTGGACAGGATCACCTCACTTTAGTGAAAAACCAGGGCAATATATCTCATCCTACCATACCATTAGCTTAGCTAGCTAGTTTAAGTCCCTGCTTATGTCAGTACACATCCAGACTTATGTGAAACATTATATTTAGCCGGAGGTTCCGGGTGCGGTTAAATTAAGGTTGTCTCTAATCTAAATTCGTATTCAGTTGATAAAAATTTTAGTTTCAGTCTAAAGTCTTACACAAGACAGAATAAAATCCAAAATATTATCTAATTGGTAAAAATTTTGGTTAAAACCTAAAATGTTATGAACAACGTAAGAATTTCAGTTCCAACTTAAAATGTTACTCAATTGGTAAGAATTACAATTACAAACCTAAAATGTTACTCAGCTCGTAGGAATTTCGATTCCAACCTAAATTATTATCTAGTGGTAATAATTTAGGTTGAAACCTAAAACCGTTGTTTTTTAGCTTCACTCTAAGGTGCCCACCTTTCCATATATTTAGCGTCTTTTAACTTGATGCATGATTTCATTTCGAAAAACAAATTGATGCAGGATTAAGTAATTAATACTATATGTGGGAACCTAAACATAAAACGCTTCGATTTAAAATTCATTAATTGACTTAGTAACTAAAGATGTTCATATTATTTTATTTTATATGAGTTTGAATCTCGACATGAGAATATTATATCTCTATTTAATCAAAAAATATTTCAATTGAACTATTGTTCATTAGATAATATTAGGGGTGAGCGTTCAATCGAGTTGAGTCAAAAATTTTGAGTTATTCGAGTTGATGCATCATATTTTACAAGTTGAACTTAATTTAAAATTTTTTCTATTCGAGTCGAGTTTATGAAATTCGAGTCGAGTTTAAGTCGACTTTTCGAGTTCCTATACAAATTTAATTGTAATTATTTACCGTGTTATAGTACGATTTGATTTCAATTTAAACGGCTTTCTCTAATCATATAAGATATGCATATATATATATATATATATATATATTTCTTCATATTATTTTTCACATGTATAAGTAAGATTTGTAATGTTATTTAATAAAAATATCATCTAAACTTGTAAAATATATTTATGATATTATTTTTAAATAAGGAAATTTTTGGATAAAGTATTGATGGGAGTATAAATGAGTCAATGAATTGATGTGAAGAAAAAAATTACAAAAAAAAAATTCAGTCGAATGATCAAATTGAATAAAATGTAAAGTTAAAAGACTAAATTTTAAAAAGAATATATTTGTTAAAAATATGAATTGAAGATATATAGATATCATATAGTGTTAGTGAATCATGTGATTTATTTTTGGTCAAAAATAGACTTAAAACGAAAGATAAATTGAAGAAATGGGAAATCATTCAAAGTTGAAGGGCTAAATTGAAAAGGTAGAAAATTTAATTTAAAAAATATGAATTGAAGCTAAATAGATATTCTATAGTGGTTTAGGATCATGCGGTTCAAATTCGATCAAAATTTGACTTAAACGAAGGAGAGATTGAAGAAAGGAGGAAATCATTCAAAGTTAAGGGACTGAATTGAAAAAATATGAAATTTATTTTCAAAAATATAAATTGAAGATAAATAAGTATTCTACGTTAGTACATGAATATGTGGTTCAAATTTGGTCAAAAAGAGCTTAAAATGACTGAGGAATTGAAGAAAAATGAAATTAGGGACTAAATTGCAAAACGGTAAAATTCAATTTTTCAATTTTTTAGTTTTTCGAGTTGAGCAAATTTCAACTCGAACTCGAAATTTTTTGAGTTACTCGAGTTGACTCGAATAACTCGAAATTAAAAAAAATATCGACTTTTTCGAGTCGAGTCAAATTTTGCTCACCCCTAAATATATAGAGAAACAATAAGGATAGGATCCTCTAAGCACAAAGTGAGCCTAGGAACATGTTAATGGAAAAGAAAAAGTGATCAATACAAATAACCATTTTTTTGTTTAGTTACGCTATTCAACATATTAGTTTATTAATCTGAATCAAGTATTGTAGATGTATGTTATGCGGGCGACCCTCCCAATCCAACTTGTGCCATTCACAACACCTGAAATTAAACCTATGACATTACTTAAGAAATCTAACGACTTATCTTACTAGATCAACTGGTTACGGTAATAACCAAGTACATTTCTATTAAGTGATAAAAAACTATTTTCTATGACATTTAAATTGACACCACAAATAACCAAATATATTGTAGTGATCCTCTTTTGGTTTGAATTTTCCTCCTGTTTTTTATGCGATAATTGCGAACAAATTCTAATTCATGTTCAATGTCATTCTTCATTTGTTTTATTTTTAACAAAGAAAGCTTTAGGAGTACTATATCTATCCTAATAAAATTGTCACATTTGTATTCAAAATGTCATTTTGAAAAATTCAACAATTTTTATAAATTACAGTTATTTTTCTATCATTTTTTAGTTTTCCAATAAAATAAAAATTAACTTTTTAAGGGTAAACTTGTCATTCAAATTATTTTACACCACACATCTTATATAAACTTTCTTATCTTAAAATTTAGTAAAAAGTCAACATGTGACATAAATAATGGGACGGAAGAGGTATTATTTAACAAAGTGTTTAACTCTAGTCATGTTAACTCTACGTCTTCTTCATGTATCCCCTATCAATGAAAAAAGTATTGATACTTATTGTGAGATCAACAACGTAAAATATTATAAAAAATATATAACATTTAATGTTAGTAAGTGACATTTTAAATTTTATATTTTATAATATTTCGATTGTACATTAGCCTCTCTCGTGGTTTTAAAGTGGGAAAAAGGTCCAGAGTTGAAAAGAAAGGTTAACATGTACCAACATGCCTGTCTTAATCTCTTGGAGTCCTTCAACTACAACACTATTACAAAATTAGTGTAAAACGTTGCAACTTTTTCTGTCACAACGGAGTGATGTTTCAAAGGATCCTATAGAATGGATAGCTCCTCAGCAATAATGAATCGACAGCAGCACATGTCAAAAAGTGCAGATCGTCAATGGTGGAGTCAATTTAAGCAATTAATTACTCAGAAGATGGATGATTAAGGCCTCAATTTCCAGCACAATTGTTATTGGCAGCCTTTCAATGATTGCCATTGATCCTGTAATTTCTTAAATACTGGAACCAGCTTATAATTTTGAATGGATGGGTTTACATCTAAATTGATACCCACCGTTTAGTTCTATTCATTTCTTTTTATAAATAATAGCCACTAATTTTATTGAATAAAAGAAAAATATCATAAAATTTTATGAATTATTAATAAGTTCATTGAGATTTTTCCCTTAAAATAAAATAAGATGAAATGTGGAAAGAGTTAAAAACTAGCATAGGTCAATATCATGTCGGTTAGTTTTCAGGTCAAGTTAACCATTAGATCTTCGAATCAATTTGGGTTGAGTTGTGTATGATTCCAATAGATTATATATATAATTATTGATATATTTTTATCAAAAAAATGTCTTTTTGTTTGTGAATCTCATCATTTAGTTTTAATTTCAACTCCAAGTCTTTTAATGTTTTAAATTCAACTATTATTAAAGATGACAATTTAACTCGAACTCGATTTTTTAGGGCATGTTACAGTTTATGACCAGAATTTCATATTGATCGGTTTGAAAATTTTACGGAGCGACTTGTTTGGCGAAGAAATAAAATTGAAAAGAGGGATTTGTGGTAAAGGTTGTTTACTATACCATATTATTGCACTACTAGTTTATTGTATTTGCTTATTTTAGGTTAAAATTTACATTATTTAATTTCTTATTTCATTAAGTAAATGAATTAATAAAAAAATTGTTATTATTTATGTAGTTACAGAAGATGGCGAGTTTGTTAACTCTTACATAGATTGGATTGTAACAATATTCAACAGTTAATGTATGCATTATTTGTGTTTACAAATTTTATAGGATTTAAGAGGGTTTAATTTGACTTTTTGAATAACTTTATTAATTTTTTAAATGTTTTTGTTGCCCTCCAGTTTTTATGGTTTTGTTCTGACAAATTCGGATCAACCCGTGTCGTACACCTGGCTTTGGCGAGTGAGGCTCTTAACGGGAATTTTTTATATACATAAGACCTCGAACTCGAGACATACTTAAACAATACTAAGCTGCTTATTTCTTGCACAACCTAGTTGGTAACTTTTTAAGCTTTATTAATAAATGTATTTGAGTTTGATATGTAGGAGTAGTTGAGTGTAGATCTTTGACTTGGTTTGTAACTATATATCACTTTTGAATGATAACTTTTTAATTGAGAGTTGCGTTTCATATTAATTTGTATGTAAAAAAGAAAATCTTTTCTTTTAAAGTTAGGCTTAATAGGTAAATAGGTGTCCAAATTATGCATTTTTTCCAGTTAGGTGCCCAAATTATTTTTTAGGCCAAATAGGTGCCTAACGTTTCATTTCGTGACCCATTTAAGGTTCTCCGTTAATTCTCATCGTTAAAGGACACGTGTCATCTCCTGAAAGTTTCAAAATTATATTAAAAATAAATAAAATTAATAAAACAAAATAAAAATATATATCATGAAATTTTCAAATATTCTCAAAATAGTCCTCAAATCCCTAAACTCCCAAATTCGACCACTCCCGCCGATGTTGGTTGCATTGCCAGCGACGGAATGAAGTGCCCTCCCCTCGCCGAACAACCCACGCGTTGTTCATCGTCTGTCCTACCCCCGTTCGTCGCGAATTGTTCGAAGAAACCATTCGACAATTTCAGCGTTTTGCACAACATCGGTCGATTTCCGACGACAGGGTGGTAGGGGAAATGGTCGTGATGGTTCGGCGACGAATGTGGTGGGGGTGGCATGGCAATCTGCGGCGGAATTGGCCCAAATCGGGATTTAGGTTTTGGGGAATTAGGGATTTTGGAATTTGGGGGTTGTTTTGAGAAATATGAAAAACTTAGAGATTTTTAGAAAATTAAGTAATTTTATTTATTTATAATATGATTTTGGAATTTTCTGGAGATGACACATGTCTTTTAACGGTGAGAATTAATGAAGAACCTTAAATGGGTCACGAAATGAAACATTAGGCACCTATTTGACCCAAAAAATAGTTTGGGCACCTAACTGAAAAAAGACATAGTTTGGGCACCTATTTGACGGTTAAGCCTTAAAGTTAACTATAGTTTATCGTCTAAGTTATGTAAGTTAAAGTTAATCACATAAACGAGAATTTTGAGTAATGTGTAATTTTATTTTTTGATTAAATATAAATGTATTACATTCTCATATCGAGATTTGAACCCATACAAAATAGGACAATATCAGCATCCTTAGCCGCTAGGCCAATTAATGAATCTCATAATATGTAATTTTATTTTTAATAATCCTTCGTATCAATACTTTTAAAAATGGAATTATCGTATCAAATATGGAAATTAACTTTTAAAGGAAGAAAGGTGCTATTTAACCATTAAATTATTACCAAAAGTGGTGGTCAACTAATATTATAATAGAAAAAGAGAATAAAAATACATTATTTTACTATTAAAGTTTCTTTCGGTTCGTGTTTCTTCTGATTCAAGTCAAATTAAGTTTGAGTCTGTATCAATCTATAAAAATATATAATAATTGGGTTAAAATAAATTTTTCATTCACTCCAACTCAATTATTGGGTTAAAATTGGATTGGTGTTTGATTCAGATCATATTTGTACAAACTAAATTCAAGTTACTTTCGGTTCGTGTTTCTTCCGATTTAGGTTAAATTCAGTACGTGTCTATATCGATCTAGCTAAAATTCGAATTGATTTTGATTTATTCAGGTTCAGATCAAATTTAGACCATTATGTTCAGTTCTATATCAAATCTCGAATTAGATAAATTAATTTAGATCATCAAATTGAGCTCATGTTTACCATATCTAGATCAGATTAAGTTTAGATCAAACAAAAACTTCTCTGACCCGTTCTACTGTTGGACTTCTTAAATAGAGTGCTTTGGGCTTCTTAATTAATAATATGCTGGACTTCCTTAAAAACTGTTTAGATCAAATGGTATACTTGTGGGCTTATATTTATAACTTCTAATTTTATAATTAAACCGGTCTATTACTAGTCGAATCGGAAAATGGAGGTTTAAAAGGCTTGATCTAACCGTTTTAAAAGCATTGTTGAACATGACTTGGCAGCTATAGTTAATTTGCTGAGTATGAGTTCGAACCGGGGACGGAGTTAGGAATTAAAAATTAAAGAAGTCAAAAATAAAAATTAGAAAACTAAAATGTCACAAAAAGAATTGGATGTACTAACTTTTATAAAATAAACTTAATTTATCTTATACACTTTTACCATTAAGACAAGACTCACACTAGCCCATGGTTCTCCCCCCCCCCCACCCCCACCCCCACATGTATTGCAAAATAATTATTCCATTTACATTATGTAGTCTATATAACTCTTTATGTTTTAAGTGTAAGAAACTTTGTTTATGGTTTAGAGATTAAATTTATACGATTCAGAATTTAGGGTTTGTAGTTAAAATATAAAGTTTATGATTTTAGGTTGAGTTAATCACACCATGCGTCATTAAACTATGATCATTATTCTAAATTGGTCCCTAAACTTTTAGACATTCTAATTTAATCATCAAACTATGAACTTTATTCTAAATTGGTCCTCAAACTTTTGAGCATTTCGGTTTCATCCTCAAACTATGACCCCATTATAAATTAGTCCCAAACTTTTGAATATCCCAATTTCATCCTCAAATTCTCGTTTATATCACATCATATTATTACATAATACACATCAATGTTTCATGACAATTAATGATTTTTATAGCAGTTTTATTAATATAAGATTTGATTAGCATATATTGATAATTTGGGGACGAAATTAGATTTTTCAGAAAGTTTGAGGACCAATTTAGAATGAGAGTCATAGTTTGAGGATAAAATTAGAATGTTTAAAAGCTTAGGGACTAATTTAGAATGAGTGTCATAAGGGGACGTGTGGTGTAATTAACTCTTTAAGGTTTAGAATTTAGGTTTTAGGATTAAAAATTTAGATTTTAATATTTTAAAACAAAATAAACATACAAATTTATGTTTTTTATACATGTGTTTAAAAAAGTATTCTTTATATGTCAACAATTTTTAAAATAAATTGTTAAAAACTTTCGGTTGATACCTTCTTTTCTCTCTTAGATCGTGAGTTTAATACCTTTCCCTCTCAAGTAAGAATTGTTAAGAAAAAATATTCTTTAGATTGCTTGGATTCTTTTTGTTGATATCACATATATATCAAATGGTTGTTTGCGACACATATTTAAATGTAAAAATTATACACATGGAATAAGATTCGTTGATGCGATATTTTTTTTTTTGTAGTTTTAGAATGTTTTATTATATCGGGCTAGTGAAATTTGATGACCGAGGTTAACAAGAAAAAAAAAATAAATTTTTACGGAAAAATTATTATTTTTATTTAAAAGTTTTAATCTCAGTCTCACTTAATCTAACGATCCTAAAAGTATGGAAAATTAAATAATTTTACATAGTATGAATGGAAAACGACTCTTATGTAGTTGTTTAGGTTTAAATGAGAAATTAGCCCCTAAACTGCACCCTTCATTTACTTTTAACCCTTAAACTATTTTTTAATCAAAACAAGTACCCAAACTATTATTTCTGAGTACTTTAAGTCAGATAGTTATCTGAGTTTAAAAAATTACTTTAACCAATAAGATATTAACATGTCACACAAATTTTTGAGCAAGAGATAGTTTAGAGGCTAAAAGCAAAAAATGACATAATTTAAGTACTTATTTTTTATCAAAAATAGTTTAGGTACTTCAAGTGACTAAAAATAATAATTTAAGTATTTATTTTGACCGAAAAATAGTTTAAATGTTAAAAGCAAACAAAGACCATGGTCCTTGCATAGTTTAAGGACTGGTTTTTTTCATTTTTGCCAATTGTTAACACCACTATCATATCACATTGACTAATTTAATAGAAGAATTGTACGGTGTTAACAACTGAATCTGAATTTTTAAATTTGACAAATAGAGGCCTAAATTTATGAAAATAAAAAATTTCAAAATGTATGAAGAGTACAAGTACTTATCATAGATCTTGCAACGCTCGAAGCTCGCATGCAAATGCGAGCTAACGAGAGCGTTCAAAAGCAATGAGAGTAGCAAAGCATATGAAAATATGTCAAATTACAGTGTCCAAGTTACTGGGATCACAATATACTAATCTCTCTATTAATAATGACATGGTCTAACTAATCATATGAAAAGAGTAAACTTGCCCCGAAATAAGTACTTAAACTATTTTTCGGGTAGGCCATGGCGACAACTATGCCATACTCGAGAAAGAGAAAACATGCTCTGAATGGCTAAGGGATCGAATAGTTCTGATCTGTTTCGATGTTCTCTGATTCTATCACATTGCAACAGGGTCTCAAATAAGCATTGATTTGCAATGCTTGTTTGTTTGTTTTTTCCTATGGAAATCACCATTCAAGCATATAAAGAAGTAAAACAGTAATGATGCAGGAAATCTCATCAGGAAACATTGTAATAATTGCAGGAAAGGGCAATCCATTGCTAAGTTCACCATGTAACGCACCAAAGACTATAAACACGATATCTGAATCCGACCATATTCGTTTATAAAACCTAAAAAGATACTTCAACTAAAGCCTTCTACCAGTTTAATACCTAATAAAACTAAAAGCCTAAGCAGGTAGAAATAGACCAAAATGAGCTAACTTTCGGATATGCTTTTGCTCCACTATACCATCTTTAGATCGTTCAATTGACCGGCACCAAGCTCTCCACATAACTGAAACCTTCAAAACAGAAATCAACACAATCAATTGCAAGGCTTCTAGTTCTTTGTTCAACTGGATCGAACAAAAAGATACTCGACTGGTTTTCTCTGTCTCGAACTCCCATATATTTGAACACCAGCTCACGGTCTCTCCAAGTCCCAACGGGAACCAAAGACTTTGAAAAATTCTCAACCACAACCAAATTAGTCCATCGTTTCGTCCCGTCTTCACAATCACTTAGTACCCAAAACTCGAATCGGTTCATGTTATTACCATTAGCAGCAAAAACTAAAGGATACACGGCAACAGCAAGTAATCCCATGTAAGACACAACTTTAACATTGCCGTATTGAGTGACCGGCGGCAATGGTACTGTCTTAAACACCTCTCTACCCATGTCGAAGGAGATAACAACCTTCCGATCGGCGAATCTTTGTAAACCAATGGCCGGCCAATTCAAACAACCATCAACAACCACTCCATCTTGCCCTCCACATAACATAGCTAACTCGAAACGCTCTTCGATTTCTTTCCAAACCCCTTCCCTCCATGAATAAACCTCAACCCTTAGAAAAGGGGACGCATCATTTCCTCTAAAAGAAACGATCCTAACTAGTTTATAATCATTGTTAAAGGAATCAAAGCCGAAGCCATGAAACACCATCCAAATAGGGTTATCTCTTGAGGAAGTAATCAAAGGCAAAGGGGGGTGTTTAAATTGTTTGGTTCCAGGGTTCCACATAAGGAAATCAGAAGCATAACAAGGGGAAATATCAAGACAAACCAAACCGTCGACGGAGCCGGCGATTTTGGGGAAGCGAGGGAGAGAATCCTCCAAGGGGATGCGCAGCAGCTGGGTGCCGAAATTTAGGGTGGGGTCAGTGATGAGCCAGATCCCGTAGTCCCAACCGGATTGGGAGTGGTAGCGGCGGATGAGGAGGTACGGGTCGGGAGAGGAGCGGCGGAGATGGGTGGCGATGAAAGCAGGGTTGGAAGTGAGGTCGGCCCAGTTTTTGGAAACGGATTTGAATCGGGTTAAGGATTTGACGGGCAGCCTAGAGAGGATGTCGGTGATGGTGTTTTGCGGTAATGACAAAGAGGAGGCCATGATTCTGGGCCTTCTTCCTGAGCAAGAATTCATTCCACTGTTTCCCTCTTTCAGTCGAGTTGAACTTTATGGGGTTGAAAGCCTACTTCCCCTTGTAATAATATAAAGGTGTCCTTAGGTTCAACTCACATCAATATTTATTATTCTTCCCAGGTTTCTATTAAATATACAATGGCGCTGAAAATTAACGAATAACGGATAGTATATTAACTTATTAGTTAATTTGATTAATAGATTATATTAATTGATCGAATAAAAATATTTGGTAAAATTAATTAATAGTTGATAGTTGCTTGATTATTTAAACAAAAAATGAAATATAAAGACATAATTATATTATACTTGTTTGAATAATTTATTAGTTATTAATATTTTATATCTATTAATATTAATTAGATTATGAAAAATAATTTTTAATATAAAATTACTAAAAATATTTGAATGATCTATATATTAATTTATTATTTATATAATTATTTTTATATATTTTTGGTGAAATTACTCCAATGTTGTTGTTGAATTTTTTTTCCAATAATATGGTCCTCATCACTTTATTTCTAAGAATATGATGATTCACTGTTTAAAATCAGAAATTAGATGGAGCACTATCCGACTTCATTGTTATTCCACTTTTCTGAGTATTTTTTAAGTTAAAATATTGAAGATGGTAGGAGAGGAGTCTGGTTTCAGTGTAAAATATCGTTCAAAGTCGGAGGGAGAGCAATCCGACTTCATTTGTTTATTAATTTCTCAACAAAACATTGTTCAAAGTCGAAGGGAGAGCAGTTCGACTTTTGACTTGAACAATAAAAAACTATAGTTCTAGAAATAATCTGTCATGGACCATATTTTGAGAAAAAATTTCAACCACAATATTGTGGTCTTTTTACCATATATTTTTATTAATTATTAAATTTAAATATAAATGTGTGAGAATAAAAAAATAAAAAAAATAATTTACAAATGTCACTATGTAAATATGCGATGGTGAAGAATTAAAATAAAAATGATTAAATTTAGGTTATTTGGAGATTTTTAATTATTGTTAAGGGTATAAGGGTCTTTATAACTATTATGTCAAAACCTCTAATTTCAAAAAGCTCCTATTAGCAGCTTTTTTAAAATTAGAGGTTTCGGCTCAATCCGCTATTTCAATCATCTATTCACCAAATATTCAAATTAACGAATTTGACCAGTTAAACCTCTAATACTAGCTCAAACCTCTAATTTTGGCTCAAACCGCTATTTACCGAACATGACCATATATTTTTATTAGGATAATTATATGATGCACTGACGGTGAAAACATTTTGTTTCCACAAGCGCCCTAATTTTATGGGTAAAGGATTTAGTTTAGGGTTTATATTTTAGGGATTTAGGTTTATGTGTTTAGAATATAGGGATTATGGTTTGAATTTATAGTTTAGGGTTAGAATGTAAGGGTTATAGGTAAAAACCTAAATCCCTAACATATTACCCTAGAACCTAAACCTTAACATCTAAATCTTAACCATAAATTCTAGCCGCAGATCTTAAACCTAAGCCTCTAAATTATGAACCCTAAATTGGATCTCTAACACCTAAAATTAAAATGCTTATGGAAACAAAATGTTTTCACCGCCAATGTATCATATTTTTTTTTCTTTTTAATATATATAAACATTTTTAACCCATTTGAAGGTAACCTCTATCCTTTAATATGATCTGTGAGACTCACTTGGCCCACCAGCTGACTCTACTACTTGACAGTTAGATCTACTCTTGTTAACTCATCAATATCCATCAACTCTGAGAGTGATACCAATCACATATCTTTAGTGTTAGAGGCATATAAATACTCGCACATGCTACACTTTTGAACCCCAAACTACTATTCATCATCTTTTTTAATCTGGTCTTCATTTATCTCTTTCTTTTCTTAAAGCCACTAATGACCATGAGTTTTACGCCCACTCTAGAAAGAGTAAACCGCTTAAAGTCACCACCATCTTTCGTTAACCATTGACAATTTGTATAATCAACGTAAAGCATTTCTTACCGAAAAATAAGTCACAATGAATTTTGAAGATTAACCATCCCAAAATAACCAAACCAATTTTTCATCTTCATCCCAAAACCATCCAATATGCATAATTTCTCTGATCATCTACAATAAAACACCTACGATCCGACGTACTACGGATCTTACTAAACCTATTACTGCCATAATGACCATCTCAACCAACATTTTCCTCAACTACAATACCAACAAATCCTATATACCTACAACCAAAATGCCCTACGAGTGTTGTTTCGTCTGTGGGCTTAGGTGATTTGGGCATTGACTATTATTTGGGTTTGAATGACAGTAGTTATGGGAATGGGCATTGGGCCTTGACGAGATTGAGCTTCTAAAAACACTTAAAAGTTATTGTAGATGTTCTAATTTTATGTAACAAAGTTTTAATATAGGTAAATTACAAAAATTAGTATTGAAATTTACTCTCTGATCTATTTTTGTTATTGAGCTTTAAAACGATTAATTTACATACTAAACTTTATATATTAATTAATTTTAATTATTCATTATTATTTTATTAATATTTTGATATAATTGATATATTTTTTATTATTAAATATAAAATAAAAATAAAAATAAAAATATATTTTATTATTATTTAATATAAAAGTAATTTAAAATTAAAAAAATTAAAAATAAAATCTCTAATCATACCCAAATCTACAAATTTCAAAACACTTGCCTTCATTTTCACCGGTCACACCTTACCGGCTATATCCTCACCACTGTTCACTATTCTTTGGAAAGATGACCATCCCAGTACCGTTTGCAACCACCTGGCTACTCCTTTTCACTTTTTTTCAATCACCTTTTCACTCTTTCCTAGTTAACAAACAGCTGCTGAAAACTATTTCTTTACTGTCTTTTGTTTTATTTTTATCCAAAAGAAAAACAGAACAAATTTTCTTATTTAATTTGATTTATTGTTTTCGACCATTTTTTCCACAAGCCTTCTTTTATTTGATTGCATATATGGTTGTTTGGTTTTGCATGTTGAATCCTCTTTTTCTTCTTCTTCTTCTCAAGTTAATGTAGTTTTTTTTCCTTCCAAATTAGGGTTTCCATTGCAAAATTTGGAAATTTAACTATCAATCTGCAGCTACTATGTAGTTGAGGATGGTGACCTCTCCGAAGAGTAGTGAACGATGGTGAGGGGTATGGCCAGTGAAGGTGACCGATGAAAAGTGTAACCAGTGGATGCAAAGGGAAGAGTTTTGAAGTTTGTGGATTGGAGATTGAGTACGGTAAGGTACAATGCAACACTAACTGAAAATGTTATAAAAATTGAAACATAGAATTAAAAATATCACGTTTTTTATAACATTTTCGGTACTTACAAAAATTTAAAATATTATCAAAAGTAATGAAAATTTTAAAAATTGAAAGTAAAATTTTGATACTTACCACAACCGAAAATGTTATTAAAAACAAAAATTTTATTAAAAAGTATAACATTTTCAATTCCATATTTAACATTTTCAATTGTTGTCGCACCATAGCCTGTTAAGGGTACTCGTCTCTTGTTTGTGGTTGACCCCAACCTTGTGTTCTTCTTTGCTCGCAATGTGGCCCTTCAATATTTCTGACGATAAGATCTTTTATTCTTATGAGAAAAGAAGCTTGCTTTTAGATAGAACTCTCGCAGAAGCGTCACCTGATCATTGATTAATTTGTGTGCTTGGGTTTCTTTTATGTTTTCTCTAAATGTCTGTTGTTTCCTTTTCTTTGTTGGTTATGTTTTGCTAAGTTTGCTTTTGCCCCCTTGTTGGCTTGTTTGCTTGCTGCCCAGATGGCTGGCTTGTTTGCTCAGGGTCCTCGTGTTTGATGTTTTTGTACTCCTTTAAATGAATGAATTCTCTTTTATGTAAAAAAAACTTGGTTGGGGATGTCTTTGTTGAACCCTTCAAACTCCCTGCCCCCTCCATATAGTACGTATATATAAACCTCTTACGAAGGCGGAGCATGAGCCAACGAAATAAAACACTACCACTGCCAACGATCCTAGTCCTAATATAGATAGCCATGGCAATCACCTCGGAGGTCAAAGAAGAAGGTGCAAAGCCCTCGGCTTCTTCATCGCTTTCTCCTAAACCAGCATTGTTCAATGCAAGCTTGAATTCGTCCAACAGTGTCGGGTTCTTGGAAAAGATTTTCGATTTCATTGTCGATGAGAGCGATTTTCTTGGAGGAGAGAAAGTGGATAGGGAGGTGGCGGCAATTGTGAGAATTGCCAAGAAAAAGTATTATAAGAAGAAGGTCGAAAAGGAAAAGGAAAAGGAAAAGGAAAAGGAAAAGAGAAAGAAGAAACAAGAAAAAAAGATCATAAAGGAGGAAGAAAAGAAGTCAACAGAAGGCGATAGAAAGGATAAACAAACTATTTTTTTTGAATAGATAAACAGACTAACTTTAACTTAAGAGGTTTATATTTTCATGTTTCTTTTAAATTTCTTCTTCTTTTTCACTGAGGTGGATCATAAGCAGAGCCTGGGGATTCTTGACACCCCAAAGTTTGGGGAATTTAAGTTACACCCCTCATATATTTTAGAAATTTTAAATTTTAAGGGTGAACAACACCATTGGTTACTAAACTATTTTTATTTTTTATTTTGGTCATCAAACTACTATTTTTGACAAAATTGTCACAAACATTACGTTTTTCTATTTTGATAACCCGCCATTAAAAGACTTACACAAATAGTTTAGTGATCAAAATAGGAAAGAAGCAATAGATTAGTGTCCAAAACAGAAAAAAAGTAACATTAGTGACCAAAATGGGAAAAACGCAACATTGGTGACAGCTTTGCTTAAAATAATAGTTTGATGACAAAAACAAAAAGAAAGAATAGTTTAGTGACCACTGATGTTGTTTACCCAAACTTTTTAGAAATTCTCATTAAGTCTTAAATTTTTTGAATATTTTTAATTAAGTTTTCCAAATTGTTAGAATTTCTATTAAGTCCCCAAATTTTTTAAAAATTTTAATTAGACTTAATTTTTTTAATAAAAAAATTAAATTAAAATTTCAAAATTTTGATTAAATCTCTCAAAATATAGCACCAAGATCTGCCCCTGCTTAATAATAATAATAACAATACTCTTGATTTTAAATGTTTGGACAATTCCAAACAAGGGCAATGGCCTAGATTTTGAGAGATACTTGGGCTCAGACCATGCAAGAGGTCACAGTTATTGTTCCAGTGCCACCCGGAACAAGATCAAAGTGTGTAGATTGTCAGATGAAGAAAAGCTATCTAAAAGTTGGACTCAAGGGTAGTTTGTGCATATTATCACATGAATATTACTTTATTCTCAAAAGACATGTCTAATAGGATGTATAATGTTACCGCTTTATATTTTAAAACTTCTTTTTTCCTTTCTGATATAGAATTATTGTCCTTGCCTCTTTCCAGACGTGGCAATATGCTATCAAACACTTCCTATTTGGCTTACATTAATGAAGAAGTCTATTTCTTTTCTATTCAGGGGCACCTTTTCCAAGTTATAAAACCAGATGATTGTTACTGGAACATGGGTATGCTTTATGCTAAATTTCACATAGCGTTTGATTTTAGAATATGGAATTTTTTGTAATCTAAAACTCTTTCCACACATGATGTCGATCTCGATGGTTTTATCGAAGCAAAACCAGTTGGAGTGGTGGAAATATTTGATTAAAGGAGAACCGGAAATCGACACTCAGAAACTCGAATCGGAGAGCAGCAGGATATCGACTTAGACCCCGAAACGAGACGAACCGTGGAGAAGCTCATGGTACTCCTGCATTTTTGGTTTATCTTTAACATCAAATTGCATTTATACTTCTTATTTGGTTATTGTCAACCTTTGGGACTGTGTAGTTTGACCAGAGGCAGAAGGCAATGGGGCTTCCAACCAGTGATGAGATTCAGAGAACAGGCACTGCTTAAGCAATTCATGTCCATCATGGACAGTCCACGGTAACTATTCTCTTCCTCCTACTATTATAGTATTAAATTACGGTTTACAGTGTTGCAGCAACCTCTAAAATCATTACGACGTTAAGTTACGGCCTAAATTTAATACTATGACTACTATAGTTTTCCCGCATCAAACATTATTTGATGAAAGTTTATTGGTTTCTTGTAGAATCCTAATATGGACTTCTCAAATGCAAAGAGGTAATCGGTAGGGATCACTGCCCAGTTAACAAAGAACCTTAAGCTACCAAGTCTGATTGCATTTTCCAGGGACTCCCTATTTTTTTTTAAATATTATTGTTATACCCGTTATGTTCCCCGCCATAATCCTTCCGTATTACTTCCTCCGTTTTACTTAAGATGTTCCTTTTATGGTTTAAAATTGTCCCACTTAAAATGTTTCATTGAAAAAAAAAATTTACAAGGCGCATTTCCCTTTCTACCATTTCTTTCGTTTTCTAACAAAATAAAATTCAACTTTTCAAGGATAAAATTGTCGTTTCAATTATTTTACATCACATTTCTTACACAAACTTTTTCTTTCTAAAACTGCATAAAAAGTCAACAATGGACATATTAAGTGGGACGGAGGGAGTATATCTTCGTACTCATCAAGCTATTTTGTAAAATTTTAATACACATGCTGTGTAAAATAAATTTTACATAAGCATGCATTTTTACATTATAAAACCTAAATCCTAAATTCTTAATCTAACGCCCTAAAACCTAAATCATAAACTCTAATTCTTAAATTCTAAATACTAACATTAAATTTTAAATCATAAAACCTAAACCCCTAAACTTTAAACCTTAAGCTATAACCTAACCCTTAAAATTAAAAGACTCGTGTAAATTATAATTTACACGGATAGAAGTTTTTCTCATTTTTGAAACTATTCATTTGACCATGTTTAATGGACACCAGCCAGTGGACTTTCAAAATATGACATATCAAAGATCTTTGAAATAATCTCACCCCAAAGCTATATCGACCTCGACAAGACAGTCGTTAAATTTACTGACCCACCAACTATGTATCGACTGGTAAGCAAGGTTGTTCTATTAAATTCATTATATCTTATGGGGATTAGACTTGACATATTTGTTAAACCTCTCCAATATATATACGAGGGACTATCAACTTCACTCAAGCTGAATTCCGCATAAAAATTAACTAGACTCGTTTTTCTTCTTTTTCTTTATCTTTCTCACCCTCATCAATCGCGACTCTATGCCCACACCAACCTGGATAATCTTCACTAAGACTTGTCTCCGGTCCCCTTGGCGGGATTCTATCCAGCTCCAACCCAATCGATAATGACAAACCTCACCCTTTCACGTCACAACCCAGTTTGAAATTAGATACCAACACCTGCCCAGAAAACACCACTTTTGTCACCCTCACCTGCCCTTTTCCATAAAAAGTTGTATACAATCAATAATGGCCTCACGCACCACCTCCGAATTGTCTTATTCCGGGGCAGGTCTTTCCCTACCCTGAACCAAACCAGTTTTTCTTTTTGTTTATTAGCTATTTCCCATCTTTTTTTTCTGCCAAGTTCATCACTCTCTTTGCTCACCAAACATCTGTGATGGTCCCTCCATGTCCATTGTGGTTGTGAAGAGTTTCACTTGCTTGTGGAATTCAGTGGTGGATGACCTTACTAAAAGTATCCCATATTCGGTTGCTCTTTTCATTATAGCTGTTTCACAAAATTAGTAGAATGTGTCAATTTTCCAGGGATGTATTTAATTCCCCCTAGACCCAATCTTCATGTGCATCGTAAACATATAATTTGCATATTTTACTATAACCCAAAAGAAATTAGTCACTTGAAATCATATAAGTGCCATACAATGAAAAGTTAAAAAAAATTAACCAAAAGATAAATACAAACATATCTGATTGTATCGATAAACGAACCACAAAATAATATCAAACTACTGAAAGATTGCCGAAAGTCGCAAATCAGAGCCGAGCATCGTAAGAAAGTTATCTACGAACGCGAACCGCGTATCCAAATCTAATACGATGGTCCAAAGTAGGAAAGATCAGCAGGATAACAAATCAACGTCATCTTCATCAGTCGATGCGACGTCAAATCTAACATTGAAAAAAAAACGAAACGAACGACCAAACGACCAACAAAAGTGAACAAAAATGTACTATAAATGTATAGGAAAACATGTTATAAAAGCAGAATTATTCTTATAAAAAAAGTAAAGATAAGAGATAAACAAGCAAAGAAAAACAAGGAGTAATGACGGCCGATAACTAATACCAAGACTGGTATTGTCGTCGGTCAAACAAAACGAAAAAAAGAAAAAAAAATGTTAGATAAAAAGAAAAATAGGGTAAACGACTAAACCTAAAAATCTACTATTAATGAAATAGATTTATAATTCTTAAAATATGAAAATTCGTGTGCATCAACTTGCAAAATCAAATTATTAATTTCGTAATATATAGATAGGAATCATGTGTCAATAGGGTTATGAGGCTAAACCTTTGGTAGATTCCAAAATGATCGAAGTTTGATATAGAAATCATTCAATTTCTACTTAATTTTTTTGTCCCAATTGTTTTATCACTATCTCAATTGATGCTGATTAGATAATTTTTAGTCACTTACATACAAGGACAAAATCAGAAAATTTTGTTTGTGAGGTTATAATTTGAAAAATTAAAATGTCTAAAAAAGTCGTACAAAGTAATGATTAATATTAACATCTGATAATAAGATCCACTAATTGATCGAGTGATTAATTGTGTTCTTATTATCTTATCTTATATGAATTTGAATCGAAATGTAATATCTCTGTTTAATTAAAAAATATTAACATTTGATAATAAATGTGTAATACGTTATACACAAGAGTACTACAAAAAAATAAAATTAATAACTACAAGGTAAATTAAATAAATTTCAGTAATTCAGTTTTTACATTTTTTTCATAACTATCTGTGATGCTTTTTAACGTGTTTAACGCTTAGAATAAGAGAAAGGCATTATGGACGTAGAGGGACACATCAAATAAATTTGGCTGGGTGCGAAGCCTTTCTTTGGAAAAAAATAATAATTTATTTTTTAATTTTTTATCTAATTAAAATTTTGAATCAAAAAATTAAACTAATTAAGTCTTTGATTAATTTTAATTATTAAATATTGATAATTTTAAATTTTTTATGTCATTTAAAAAATTCTTTAAAAGCTTTATAAAACTTATAAAATTTATAAAAGAATATTTTAAAAAAATTGTAAATACAATATGATAGAACTGCGGTATATCATATGCCAATAATATCTAAAGAAAAAACTATCAAAATTTAATGGTCAAAATTGTTATTAGGGGTTCAATTTTTCTCAAAAGTTATTATTATGGGCATAATTTTTTAAATATTTTTTATTAGAGACATACTTTTAAAATTTATTTTTTCAATACTTATTATTATATACCCAATTTTTTTCTAATACTTATTTTTAGGAGCCTACTTTTAAAATTTTATTGTTTCAATACTTACTAATAAAAACTTAATTTTTAAATTAGCCCTTAATACACTAAAATTATAACACATCTTCCCGTGTGATATCACAAAATAATTTACAAACAATCTTTTAACCCTTATTAGCGAAAATTTAAGTTATTAGTTTTAATTTAACAAAAAGCAATTCCATAATTTCCTCCAATTGTTTCGTTAGACATTGGCTCAGCATTCGAATCTGCTCCATCATCATCTTCTTGGAGATCTTTTTGAATTGAAGCAAGGAAGTGTAAGTTTTAGAAATCTATTCACTACCTCCATATCCGATCCATCAAGCCAGCTTTTCAAAACATTCCAAGAGTGAAAATAACTCAAAATTCTAATAATTATAGTTAAAATTTAAAAAGTTTAACTTTTAAAAGGTCAATACTAAACAAACTTAATGAGACAGAGAGAGTAGTAACCGAAAACTGATTATTTACAAATCCAATGATAAAATTTCAATATCATTTGAACCATCAACAGGTTTTCATAGAATGGACCGAGAAGGGATTGAGGGAGCGGTGATCCTCTTAAAAATTTAAAATTCGTATATAATGTAAAAATTATATATATATTTTTTACTAAAAATATATTTTCATCCCTAAAATTTTATAAATTCATTACCCTAAAATTATATAAGTTCACTGCGTAAAATTCTGCGTCCCTCTTTAATTCTCACGTACGCGGAGTTAGATTGAAGCAAGGAAGTGGAACATTTTATTGTTTAAACTCAATGTCAAATGTTTAATCAACATCACTTGAGCCTTATACATCCAAAAGAATCTAAGAAGTGGCTTCAACTTTGGTGCAAAAAGGCCCATTTACAATTTTGACCATAATAAAAATAGGTTAGTTTTAATTCGATTCGATTTGTTTTAAGTTTTGAATCAAATTTAAATTATTATGTTCAGATCAATATCAAAATTTAAATTAAATAAAATTAATTCGGGTCTCGAGTCAATTTACCCTTTCTACAAAAGAATCCAAAAAGTGGCTTCAACTTTGGTGCAAAAGGGTCCCATCTGCCAATAAACCATTACCCCCTTTCCTCTATTGCAGACAAAAACTGCACTATCAGACAATTCTCTCACACAAGTCCAAATTTACCTTCATATTCACACCTTCTTTTAAGAGAACCATCTTAGTATGGACATAAAGAAAATGATTGGTTATCAACAGTGTTAGTCCAAATGATAAACAGTTTGATATTGTTTAAACAGGTTTTGAGTTTGAGATCTTATATATGTAAAAAATTTCTAACAAAAAATCACTCACCAAAATTAGGTGTACAATGCAAGTCATTTCGAATTAGCCAGGGCAAAGTCTTGAGAGCCGGGAGGGAAACCGAAAAAATAAATGATTGTTTAATTTAATTAAAAATTCCAATCAAATTGACTTCAAATTTCTTTTTTATTTTATTGTTAGATTCTAATTTGTCAAACTATTTATAAAATCCAAAGCAGCAGACATAGCGTAAGTGGAGGAAGCAGCAACATTCCACAACACTTGTGTAATAATAAGTAAAGCAAATTCTAAACATAAAAAGAAGTATGTAGCTACCAATAAAAGGACTAGATTCATTTCACTTCCTCAATTAACAAATAAATGTAGTATTTATTCTCAGCGGATGTGCCAAGTGGTGGGACTGAATTCCACCATAATGGATTCAATCAGCTGCTATAACTAAGACATGTTACATTCTTCTGTCTGGTAAAGTCCACTACACAATAAGTGGATGTGCCAAGTGGTGGGACTGAATTCCACCATCTTTACATGATTTATTGGATGTAAAGTGTTGCCACATGGACATAATTTTTTGGTTGCCCTTCCGGTTTAAAAGACTTCGTCCTGATTAATTCGGATCAACTCGTGTCGCACATTTAATTTTACTAGGTGAGTCTCTGAGCGGGATTTTCTACACTTAGTTTTATTAAAAACTAATGAACAAGTGAATCCATTGAGTGGTCCCGATGAAAAAAATGAGCATTGATATCTCCAGGATATTCGGATTAAATAGCTTGCTTGTATGGTGTGTGTTTTAAAAGGATAAGATTATAAAACATATACTACTATGTAACCACACTTGAACATTAAAAAATATTCGACAAATTATTGGAGATGAAATGATAAAAAATTGAAAATCAATTAACATATGGGTGAGTCTGGGGGGCAGTAGGTCTAGGGTGTGGCTAAAAACAATAAGTTTTAAAATTTGTGAAAGACTGATCCAAAACTTAAAATGTTAGACTTTTGATAACATTTTAGGTTGATTTTTGATAATTTTTGACAAATTTCAAAACTTTATTCAAGAACCTATAACATTATAAAAAAATCAAATTTCAAAATTTATCAAAAATTACGAAAAAGCTTCAACCTAAAGTGTTACAAAAGAATTTAACATTTTAAGTTTTTCACGAGTTTTGAAACTTATTGTGTTTTACCAACACCCTTACCACGTTAGACTCCTCTTAACATATATAATAAATATAGATTCACTATATAAAAATGTTAAATACTATTTTCCTAATGTGGGAAATTTCAGGAATTATTTTATGGTACTGACCCGTGCCCATCCCAAAGTGTACAATACAGTGTCCCCTTTCTTTTCTTTTACGTTTCAATGAACGTTTAAAGGCTCCATGGTTGAAATTCTCCAACTTTACAACCCATATTCTTCACCCATGACTTCCATTCTCTTTCTCTCTCTTTTTTTCCTTTCAAACTTTAAAGCTATTTGTACTTGTTCATATATATATAATACAATCTCCAAGTAGGATGTAAATAAAATGGCAAAGCAGCTGATATTTGTACTTGTTCATATATATATATATATTGTTTAAACAATATTGCTCCTCTTTAATCACAAAATTTGTAATTTTCTCAAGTATGTGGGTCAAGTTTTTTTGTCGCGCTCTCAATTTTTCGTGATTTTGTTTTGATTAATCTGAACCAACATGACACTTGATTTTGGTGTACAAGTCTGTCAGTAAAATTTTTCTGCATACATAAGACCTCAAAATTGAGACACGCTTAATCGATATTAAATTACTTATCACTTGGGCTAATCTCGTTGGTTTTAAGGTTTTGGGTTAAGTTCTTTCATGCATAAGTTTGGGGCTGCCTGGATAGTTGTATTGCATCAATGAATCTAATTGGTTGCCTTTGATTGGGCAAGAATGTTAGATGAAAGTTTTTGGATTTTTGTATGATGGCACAAAAGCATATAGATCCCTTCAAGGAAGTATTTCATTTTGATTAGGAGAGAATCTGTCAGTCAAATGGGTTTTCAATAGTGTTTTCAAAGCATGAATTATTATTGGTTTACTTGGGGGCTTCAATTCCAACCATACGTTGCTTCCATAATTCTCAAGTGGACAACAATTCCAATTGTCTTGCGGCCGAATTAATTTAACCTTAGTATTTTATTTTAGGTTAAAATAATTTTTTTGTAGATAAAAATTATTAATCAGCTGACGATAAATAATTTAAAATGATTTGACAGAATGAAGCATCATAAAAAAATATTTTATAAAAATATTTTTTGACTGATGTGTTATTATGCAAAGTCAACAATATTTGTCTATATAAACTGTTATCGCGCGCGGCGTGCACTGCCATGTAAGTTTGTCACGTCATTTCAAGCTGTTTACCATCAGTTGACTAACAATTTTCATCCGTGGAGGGGCCATTTTACCTAAAATGAAATATTAGGGGGTTAAATTGATTCAAAAAAAGAATAAAGACCAAAATGACTATTCAGTCAAACGTTAGGGGCGGTTTTTGGCATTATGCCTATATATATTGCGATTACAGGAGTCTTTATGTTTTCGACGTTAAAAATTTAGTTTAGAGTTTAAGATTCATAAGTATAGTTTATAGGATTTAGAAATTAGAATTTATGGTTAGAATTAAGGTTCAAATTTTAGAGTCAAAAACTTATTTTTAGAGGTGGCAATCGGGTCGTTCAGTTCGAGTCATTTCGGTTCGGGTTGCTTTCGGTTCAGGTTTGGTTCGGGTCAAATCATGTTTGAATCGGATTTAGCTTGGGTATATGGTATTTCGGGTTAGGTCGGGTTAATACCGAATCAATTGACTTTTTAGTTCGGGTCAATATCAGGTCGGATGACTTTTCGTTTCGGGTCGATAGCGGATCGTTCGAATTTCGGGTTGGGTCAATATCGAGTCGGTTATTTTTTGGGTTGGGTCAATATCAGATCAGTTGATTTTTTGGGTCAAGTTAATATCGGGTTGGTTGAATTTTCGGGTCCAGTCAATCTTTAGATGTTCGGGGCACTTCAAGTTGATTTGAGTATTTTTCCAAAGTGTATGTATAATTATTGATATATTTTTGTAAAAAAATGTATTTTTTGTCAATCTTATCATGTAAGCTCAGTTTCAACTCTTAATTGTTTAATATTGTTTGGAATTCAACCAACATTAAGGGATGTCAATTTGATCCAATTGAACTTATAAGGCGTGTTAGAATTTATATCTTGAATTCTGTAATGTGACAATTATCGAGTTTTAGCTAGATATTTTCTATCTTTTAAAATAAAATTTTATATTAATTCTAAGAGTAAATTAATTTAGCGGGAATTAGAATTGGACTATGCAAAAATTATTTAATAAAAAAATTAATTTTATCATATTTTTTACTTACTTATGAATAAAATTAATTTAAGTATATTTTAATCGTTAGAGATTTAATTGGGTATTTAGATTTTTTACTTAGTTATTTAATATATATATATATATATAGTTGGCGTGAATATACATATATAATAAATTTTAACGTTATTTTTGTTAAAAATAGACATAATAGTGTAATATCACTTTTGAAAGAGAATTCTTTATATGAGACTTGTATTTCATGTTAATTTGTGTTCGTAAAAAATAAAATTTCTTTTCTTTTAAAGTAAATTATACTCTACCGTCTAAGAGATGTAAATTAAAGTTAACCACATTAATACACTTTTGAGTAGTAACAAGTAACTTTATTTTATAATCCTACGTATCAAATACTATCAAATCCGATATGAAGATGATCTTTTAAAGGAGAAAATATGATATAAAGAAGAATAAAACATATATTTTTACTATTTATCATATTACTAAAATTATCCGTTCACTTCGACTCAATTATCGAGTCAAAATCAAGTTGATATTTGGTTCAGATTTTAAAAAATTAAGTTTGAGTTGTTTTTTGTTCGGGTTAATTTTCTGTTCGGGTTAATTTCGGTTCGGGTTGCTTTTTGGTTTGGGTTGGCTTTCGGTTACTTTCGATTCAAGTTGATTTTCGGTTCAACTAAAAATTGGTTCAGGTTTAGTTCGGTTCTATTCGATTCGGGTTCAGATCAAATTTGAACCATTATGTTCGGGTCCAAATCGGGTCTCAGATCAGGTAAATCGATTCGAGTCTCGGGTTTCGGGTCATGTTTTCCAGGTATACTTATTTTTAATTTTAAAGATTAAATATATATACTTGTATAATTTTTTTACACAATATCCTTACAACTTAACCTAGTTTTTCATTCATGGAAACAAAAGGCATGGAACTAGAGCTGTAAATGAGACGAGACAGATCGAGAGCTACTCGAGTTCGTCTCAATCAACACTCAACTCGAGTTCTTAACGAGCTGAGTCAAGCTATTGGATACCCGACTCGAAAAGTTCGCAAGTTACTCGAAAATATAATATACTACTTTTTTAAAATTTCAAAATTTAAAATATAAATTCATAAACCCTAAAACCCTAAAACATAAATCCTAAATATAAGTCATAAATCCTAAATTCTAAACCCAACAACATAAACCTTTAAACCCTAAATCCTAAAATTAACAAGCTTGTATGAACTTTAGTTTACACAACTTGTATATCAAAGTTTTTTCTTAATAGGGCTTTAAATGAGACAAGACAGATCGTGAGCTACTCAAGCCGGTCAAAGCTCTATCAACACTCGAATCGATTGAACTCGACTCAAGCACGAACTCGGCTCGAGTTCTTAACGAGTCGGGTCGAGCTCAAATTATTCAGGCTCGTTAAAAACTACTCAAGTTCGAACTCGAATTCTTAACGAGTTGAGTCAAGCTCGACACTACTCAAGCTCGACTCGGCTCGTTTACACCCTACGTGGAACTGTCTTTTTAAGTACCAAAGTTGACGCCAAATTTATTCTATACTTTTATAATTACTATAGATTAGATCCGAAAATTGAATTTACATACAAATATAAAAAGAAAAATAGGTAAAGCAATTTTGAACAAGACCAGTTAATTTTTGTGTCGTATAAGAGAACAAACAAATCCTTTCAAAGAAAGATTTATTTATTTCAAAGTAAGATTTGATAAAAGGGATAGGAATATATGATTGATATATATATATATATAATTAAAAGTCATTTTTTTCTATTAATTCATAATATCACATGTATTGTAGATTTAATCTTTATATTTTAAAGTTTTTTGAACATGTAAAGCTGATTTTATAAAGGGATAAAATAATACAACTTAGAGAAACCAAAACGACAACGTCTAAGGAAATACAAAAGCAAATGAAAAAACAAAATCAGCTAAACCACTAGCCTCTTCGAAAACAACTCTGAAATTAGAAACTTGTAACACCCTTGAATGGCCTAGACGCCAGATCGAACCGAGCGAGCTACGCTAGGTTTATCGAAGCAAACCCGAATGAGACACACAAAACTAGGCCATATTTTTCTTTTTTATCTTGTCTAGATGCATTTTTAAAACCTTAAAGAGATCATGCTAGCAGCGGAGAAAAGTGAATTTAGTTCATAAATCCCAAATTAATTAAATCCATTTTCTTTTTATTTAATTTCTATTTTAAAACCATTTAAAAATAAACTAAATTAAGGGAAAAGTCCGATTAAAAACATTGTTAGATTAGCTCCTTAAAGATTCTAAGTTTTGACCCTTTTACGATTTAGTCACCAAAAATAGTTTTGAAACTTTACATTTTAGTCACCAAATCAATATTTATTAAATCTGAATTTATTTATACCAAATTGAGTTTACCAAATCCCTAATTGTATTAATTAGGTATTTTCCAACATTTTCCATATTTTATTTCACATTAAAACATTTATTGTGAATTTATACCCAAAAATGACTTGAACCGACTAATTCGGTTCACTCGAACCGTCTATTCTACCTAGCTAAATCCTAGGCTCAAAATTGGGGTGTTACAACTCTCTCCCACTTAAGAAATTTCATCTTTAAAATTTACATAACGGAAAAAGATAAGGAAACTGCTTCTTCATGTCCTCCTTATTTTCTCACATGGCTTCCTCAACACCTCGATGTCGCCACAACACCTTTACCAACTCAATGGTCTTTCCACGAAGAACCTTGCTGCTAGAATCCAAGATTTTCACCGATTCTTCATCATATGTCAAATTCGGACTCAATTCAATCTCTTTTATAGGCATCACATGCGAAGTATTCGATCTATACCTCAGAAGCATCGATACATGGGAGACGTCATGTATCTTCTCCAACTCTGAAGACAACCTCAATTTATAAGCTACTATACCAACATGTTCTATCACCTTGTAGGGTCCAATGAATCCTAGACTCAACTTGCCCTTACGCCCAAAGCGCGTCACTTTCTTCCAAGGAGAAACCTTTATAAACACTTTATCTCCAACCGCAAACTTAATCTCCTTACGCTTCATATTTGCATAACATTTTTGCCGATCCGAAGTTGCCTTCAACCGGTTACTAATAAGCTCCACCTTTTCGTTAGTTTCTTTCAACACATCAGGTATAAAACACATTTCTCGCATGCCTCCGCCCAGCAAAGTGGTTTACGACACCTCCTACCATTCAAAGCTTCATACGGAGCCATTTGAATGCTCGCATGATAACTATTGTTATAAGAAAACTCTACTAACAGTAGTTGCTTCTCCCACCTTCCTTGAAAATCAATGATGCAGCACCGTAACATATCATCCAACCCTTGGATAACACGTTCAGACTGGCCATCCGTTTGAGGATAATACGAAGTACTAAAATTCAACCGTGTACCCAAAGCTCTACGCAAACACTCCCAAACCCTCACTGTAAAATGTGGATCTTTATTTGATACTATAGACTTAGGCACCCCGTACAACCTCATAATTTTCGCAATATACATATCTGCCAACTTATCTAGCGTACACATCGTATGCACAACTAAGAAGTGCGCACGCTTTGTGAAACGATCTACAATTACCCAAAAAGAATTCTTCTTTTATGGCGTCAAAGGCAACCCTGACACAAAATCCATGGTAATTCTCTCTCATTTCCATTCCAGAATCCTCAACGGTTGCAACAACCCAGAAGGAAACTGAGCCTTAACACCCTAACACACCATACACCACGCAACAAAATCCGCTACATCCCTTTTCAATCCAACCCAATAATACCCATTCTTCAAATCTTGGTACATTTTTGTACTTCCTGGATGCATAGAAAAAGGACTAGAATGAGCTTCAGTCAAAATAGTGCGCCTTAACTCCACATCCCTCGACACAACTATTCGACTCTTGAAACACAAAACACGATCATCATTAAAATAGAAATCCGTCAGATTACTATCCACAATATCCTTAACATGCGACACCAATGAATCATTATAAGGTTGCTTCTCTTTGATTAACTATAACAATGACGGTCTTAATTGCAACTCAGCTAACAAACCTCCATCTCACGTTACGCTTAACCGCCCAAACATCACTCTCAACTCCATTGCAACCTTCCTACTGGCATCGACTACAACATTAGCCTTATCCAGACGATACTCAATGGTCAAGTCATAATACTTAAGCAACTCCAACCATCTACGTTGCCTAAGATTCAACTCCTTTTGCGACATCAAATATTTCAAACTCTTGTAATCCGTATACACAGTGCACTTTTCACCGTACAGATAATGCCTCCAAATCTTCAACGCAAACACTATTGCGGCATGCTCTATATCATGCGTAGGATAATTACGCTCATGCATCTTCAACTTCCTGGACGCATAAGCCACATCTTTTCCATCTTGCATCAACACACACCTCAACCCTGTTAGCTATAATGCCCTAGGGGCCTATTATATGGACATGATATTTTGATTATTGAATTTATTATTATAATAAATATGCATGCTTTTGTATCCTTGAATATTATTATTCAAAATATCCCTAATCAGTTTCTATTGTAGGAACAATAATAAGATAATATTAGTATGAAGTTTTATAGATATTCGCTAGATGAATATGTGGATGAGATTTAAATCAAATTCATATATGTATTTGTTGAGAACAAATATTAGGATCGACTCATCTTAAGATTAATACATGGATGAAAGTTATATATTAATCTTCAAACAGTTGTGACATTAAATCCTTAGACCTGAAATTATTACGATTCTCAACATGATGACTATTATGTTTTGACATAGTCAAACATCGTTTTTGATCGGGCGATTATAAAGGTTATGCTTGAACATAATAAGGAATCATGTAGTGAGATGTTAGTAATTAAGATGGAATTTATCCCTCTTGACATAAGAGAGAGAGATCTGGGCCCCTCGATGATTGAGATTGAGAAATACATGGCCATGCTCAAATGAGTTGATAGAGATCAACGTCATTTGTTTAGTCAGTTCAATTGGGCATCGAGAAACTAAAGGTAGAACGATATAAGGTTAACATTTTCCATGCCTTATATTATATCAAGATATCATGAGATAAAAGGATTATGACATAAATTGAATTAAGGTTGTCTCGGATTATGTGCTTTTCATTTAACTTGGGTAGTCATAATGTTTTGCTAGAGGCCACTTATGACTTGTAGGAGAAAATGTGATTTTATCTACTGTCAACGTTAATTGAACCTATAGGTTCACACACTAAGAATGAATAAGAATGGTTGTGGTTATTACTCTAAATAATAAATTTAAGATAATGAGGTTATTTTAAATTATATTATTAAAGATTATTTATTCAAATTTAAAGAAGTTAAATCGTATTCTTGTGATATAATATTTTATTTATTTTATTATTTTATAAAAAATAATATTAAATAAATAATATTATTAAATGATCTCGTCATCTAGATTTGGTTAGATTTAAATTCCTTATTGGATAAGGAATCTATTTAAATAAATAATAATATTAAATAAATCAAATCATCAAGATTTTGGTTGAATTTAAATTTCTTATCAGATAAAGGAATTTGCTTGAAATTATAATTTATTTAAAAGAGTTTTAATTAAATTATAATAGTGAACTCAATCTAACCATAATCATGTCATGTATATATATATATATGTGTGTGTGCATGTGTGTGTATGCCAAGGGTTTTAGGTACTTGAGTTTTTTGACTAGCCACCAAAAACTACAAAATTTCTATTTTTTGAAACTAGAGAGAAACTAGTATTCCAATAGCCGTTCTTCGTCCATTTGTGTGTGGATACTTGTCAAGGGCGGTCGTCTTTTCATAAAGGCAGCGCCTCAGCACAACAAGATTATAGAATCTTATATCGAGGTAATCTTATAATTATCTCTATCATTCATTAATATGATTGCATGAGATCTTGGAAATTTTAGTAGGATAATTTTTCTGTTACGTTTATTTACATGATTAGATCAGTTTTATTTCCTATGAATCCCATCAAACCCCAACATAAGATGCATCACTATAGATCACAAACTCTTTTCCTGACTCGGGTTGAATCAAGATTGAAGCTTGCATCAAAGCTTCCTTCAACTTTTCAAAAGCTTGTTGCATACCCTCCGTCCACTCAAAAGGAACATCTTTTTGCAGCAAATTAGTCAAAAGAGCAACAACCTTTGAAAACCATCCACAAAATGACAATAATAACCCGCCAACCCTAAGAAACTACGAACCTCCTACACCGACTTAGGTTGTTTCCAATTCACAACCGTCTCAATCTTTTGCGGATCCACACGAATACCTTATACTAAAACAACATGACGAAGAAAGATCACTTCCCGAATCCAAAACTCACACTTGCTCAACTTAGCATACAATTGATTATCCAATAAGGCTTGCAACACAATTCGCAAGTGTCGATCGTGATCCTCCTCGATATGGGAGGACACGAGAATGTCATAAATGAACACCACCATGAATTGGTCTAAGAATTCATGGAATACCTAATTTATCATGTCCGTGAATGTTGCAGGTGCATTGGTCAATCCAAACAACATCACTAAGAACTCATAATGGCCGTAACGTGTGCGAAAAGACGTCTTCGGTACATCCTTATTGTTAACCTTCAACTGATAATATACAGATCTCAAATTAATCTTGGAAAACACTACAACACCCTGAAATTGATCGAATAAGTCATCAATTCTCGGAAATGAATACTTATTCTTAATCGTTAACTTGTTCAGTTGCCAATAATCAATGCACATCCCTTATAATGCCATCATTCTTTTTCACAAACAACATCGGTGCTCCCACGGTGACACACTAGGTCGAATGAAACCATGATCTAACAACTCTTGGAGTTGTGTCTTTAACTCCTTCGGCGCTATGCGATACTAAGCAATTGACACCAGATTTGTATTCGCAAAAGTATCGATACAAAACTCCACTTCCCTATTCGGTGGTAATCCGAGTAGCTCTTCAGAAAACACCCCTGAAAAATCATAAACGGTACGAATATCTTGCACACGCATATCCTTCATATTTGGGTTCATAACGTAAGCCATATATGCTTGACACCCAAACTCTAGCAAATTCTGCGCTTCCAAAGCTGAAAACCATTGCAAAAGAACCTAACATTCTTGCCCACTACCACCACTCCGTAATCATTAGTAAGTTTCAACGAAACTCGCTTGGTTTCAAAATCAACCACAGCTCGATGCTCGATCAACCAATCCATACCTAAGATTACATCAAAACCGTGAAATGACAACTCCATCATATCAACAGCAAACACATTGTAGTGACCTTTTTGAAATGTCAACCTAAGGTGCTACGGGTTATCCCTAAATCATTCTTTGAAACAAAGACTTCTTTTTGAAGATTCTTATTCTTTTGAAAATGATAAAAACTTGGAGTCGCCACCGGCCACTTGGATAAGGTAAGCTGGATACCAAAAAACCAAAGATTCAATTTAAAATGGTTCGAGAGTTGGTTACGTGTGGGGAAGGATTAACACCCCCATCACGCCCGAAAATTGGTACCAAAATATTCGTTGCTTTTAAAATGATAAATATTGTTGAAATTTAAATTGAATTTAATATAGCGTCCTTAAATGAAAATTGACCTTAATTGAACGGGCTTTATTGAATTGGTGGGTTCAAATTAACTGGACATTTAATTAATAAGGATGATGATACATCAGACCATAGATTAAACCGACATCATATAAGCCTGACTGCCCTGTTAATTTATGGTTCGAATATTGTATGTCACCTTTATGCATGATGCGAGCATTTAAACATGATGTGATGATTTGTTAATCTTTAATTATCATTTACCTTGGGACAACAAAGATTAATTCAAATATTTGGTCAACATCCGTTAAGCTAGGACTGTTAAGATCCAAATATCGGAACTAATAAATACCTCGTTTTTATGATTTAAATTAATTAAACATTCAAAATTGAAAATCAAATGAATGACAATTATAAATGTATGTCACAAAAAGGCTTGAAAATAAACACACAAAGGCCTACTAAAGACCTATCCTAAAAGGCCCAAATTATGGAAGTTTAATTAGTGATTTAATTATTAACTAAGTTGGTCTAACATTAACCCTAAATTAATTAAACCCTAAAAACTAGCAAACCTTAATACATTATGGATTATTTTGTGTCATAATAATTAATTGGATTAATTTTAAACTAGGATCCTAATGAGCCAAGGATTCTATCTAAAACGAATCGAATTAATCAAACATGGTTTTTAATTTAAATGTCTATCTAAGCTCAAGGTTAATTTCATCCTAAAAGGGTAATCGAGAAGTATCCAATTAATTTAATGAATTTAATATTTATCCCATTAAGCCAAGGGTAAATTTAAATTCACTAAACCAACTCGAACCTTAATCTAACTAAGGCTCTAAAAAAACTAATCCTAAATTAACTTAATTAATTTAGAAATCGAGCCCTTACACACGATTTAAATTAACTAAGTTAATCTTACCTAATCCTAGTCCAGTTCTAACCTAACAAGCCCAAAACCCACTTAAGCTAAGCCTATTCTAAAAAACATATATAAATATATATACTTAAAAAGAGAAAGTTTAACTATATATTATATACTATATGTATACAAAACATATGTTATACATACATATTTAAAACTATATTGTATATGTTATATGTTAAAAAAACTATATACAATATATATTATATATAAAACATATATTATGTACCTAAAAACCTTGTAAGGCATATAAAAACTATATACTTAAACTAGACTATATATTATAAAGGCCTTATATTATATATACTATAAAACTTATATTATATACATTTAAAAAAACTATGTTGTGTATATTATAAAACCTCATATAAAATATATTTAAAAAAGAACTTTATCACATATATGTAAAAAAAACATGTATTAAATACATATAAAACCATATATTCTACATCATGTAAAAAACTATGTATTATATTGTATAAAAAAGACTATAATATATACATGTAAACCGTATACTATATGTTATAAAAACATCATAATATATATAAAAAATATAATATACACACAAATCCACAAACCAAACCACAATAACCATATAAAATTAATCAAGCACTAAGCAAAATAAAAAACTAAAAATCAAAGGGATTAAATATGCATGAATTAAAAGGGATTTTTGATACTAGAAAAAAGGACCAAATTAAAGCAAAACTGAAAATTTAAAAGGGCAAAGAGACATTAAACCACCCAAAATCTTTTTAAGACCAAAACAGGGACGAGACTGCAAAACGTTTGAAAAGCTTGAGGGACCAGGAGTGCGATTTCAAAAGACGGAATGGCCAGAAGGGTAAATAAGACAAGCGGGGGTACTTATATTGCTATTTAGGAATGCGAAAGAGCTGCGGAGATGATTTGGGTAGGGCGGAGGGGCTTAAATGTTGATAACCCAATTTTAAAAAGAAGACCGGCTATAATAGTCAAATTAAAAGCGATCGATCTCTTTTTTTTACATTTCTGAAACCAAACTTTCAAAAAGCTCTCAAACCTTATGGGGAATGGATGAAAACCGTAGTGGTGTTCATCCGGGCTGCCACAAACCCCAGATCCTGGCCAACCTCTAACGCATTGGTCGCTACTCGCCGGCGGCCAGCGAACCCAAAAACCCAAAAAAACTTTTCATGATTTAAAACCCTAATCTGTCTTCATTCTTTCAAAACTGAACCTCTTTTCTCTTTGAAAACCCCAAAAAAGATTTGAACACATCCTCCCTTTTTGAAAACCAAAACCGAAGCCAAACACCCTTGGCTAATCCCCTTCCGGCTCACCACACACGGCCTTGAAAGGACCAGGAAGATTATCGCCGATGACGGGAGACGTGCATATGCAACGAAAAAGGAAACCGTCGAGGATAAAGATTCAAACCCTAACTCTATTCGTGTTTTTATGCTTTTGAATGCAAAAATGAAATGGATAAGGATGATGTATACCTTTGAAAAAAACCGAGACTCTGTTTTTCCGCTTCTATTGCTCTAAAAAAATCTTTCTTTCAACTTAGGGTTTACAATTGTTTTGGTTCAGTTTTTATAACCGAGTATTACATGAATTTAGAAAATTAGAAATTATAATCGAAAACTCCTATTGGCTACTGTTGTTTTTTGATTTTTGGTGCAGTTTTGAATTTTTGGTAACCTCCCTGACATTTTTTTTGGCTCCTTGTATGCATGGATCGTTTGGAGTCGATGAGGGGACCAGAGAGAGCACGGGATGCCGATGTGGAAGCTAAACCAGTTCGAATGGCGTGTAGGCGCGTGCCGGAGTCGAACAGGCTCGACCGTGATTCTCACGCGTGAGTGGGGAAGGCCAAGAGTATTCTGTTTTAATCCTGGACCGTTTGATTGCTTCCAGATCTAATGGCTCATAATCGGCTGCACAAATATTAAGGGATTAGGGTTTCTGATTGTTAGGCAAAAAAGGGGCCATGTAATATAGTTATGTTTTTGTAAATGGACTATTAATATATAAACTACGGGCTTTTATTTAATTGACATAGTGTATCTATATTTATATTTTGTGGGCTCATACATATGGCTTAATTTATATAAAGCGTATAGGATGATTATATTATATGTATGGGTCTTTAATTAATGTAGTTCATAGTTTTTGTTTCTTTTCCGATTTTAACTTAATAAAAAATATAATAATAACAATTATGATAGATAATAATAATAGTAATACATAGTAATAATAACAAAACATAATAATAGTAAAAAATAAGATAATTAATAACATAAGATGTAATAACATGATAACAACTAGCAACATATCTATATATATGTATATGTATATGTATATGTATATTTATATATGTATATAATACTAGTAAATTTTGTATGCCTTAGGTTTTAACAAAAATAAATGAAGTAAACAAAGCCCATTACTATAAAAATAAAACAGGTTAACACCCCCGGACAAAATTAGTGATTACACACATGACCTTGAACCATAAAAGGACATCTCCTATACAACCTCCTAGTAACCTCCTAGCAACAACCGTTTCTCTGAAAGAACTAGTTACTCGCATACCCATATTTAACGTTTCTATATGTAGATTAAGCAAACATGCATGCTCCCGCAAGATATATGAATGAGCAGAACCAGAATCTACCAAAGAAAGTAATGATATAAATTGCAAATTAAATGTACCTGCAATCACATTCGTATCATTCCTTCCCTCGCGGCGCGCATACACCCTCGTAGGTCCACCACCCTCAGGTTGAACAGCTACGATATGAGAAATAGTCCTCTAACCTTCCTCTCTACGCTGAAAATTACCTCGACCATGCCCATGACCTCTTTATGGTGCAAGAGCCTACCCATCTCTAGCCTACTGTGGACAGTCACGCCTAACGTAATTCTGGGAACCACAACTCCAACATTTGCCAAGAGTTCCCCAACACCCTCCTGAATGTCACCTTCCACAACGCCTATACTCAGGTGTACGAACATAGGTTTTTTGGCCTTGTTGACCACGTCCACATTACCTCCACCACGTCTCTGATCAGGACGATATCTCCTATCTCAATTCCTCTTATACCGACCTCTACTAACATCTAACTCAATAGCCTTCTTTTCGGAGCTAGAACTTTCCAAATGAGAGATCAGACCCTAGATTCTACTCAATATCCTTAGCTTGGGTAACTAGGACATCAAAAACTCTTCACCTCTTTGATCAACCCATATTAGAAACGTTCACATCGCTGATGATCATCGGGAACCAGTTCAAGTGCATACTAGCTCAACCGAACATATTGAACCTCATATTTCGATACGGTCATGCTATTCTAAACCAACTCCATGAACTCACTGTAAAACCCCATTTTTGGGCTTAGGATTTTCTAGGTTGATTAGACGATCCATTGGACCGGGATTAGAGATTCGAGTTGGGATAAAAATCGAAATAAATATTTTTGGTGCGAGAAAAATTTGGGAAAATATCTTAAATTCATTATTTAATATATTTATATTTTTGGTAAAGTTGATTTTGAAAAATAGAATTTGGAAATTGGACATTTTTGCTAGTGACCAAAATCTAAAGATTGAAAAACTATTTTTAGTGACTATTTTGAAAAAGAGTCAAATCTTAGAATCTTTAAGGAGCAATTTACCAATCGTTTTAATCTGATTTTCCTTTTAATATAGATTATTTTAAATGATCTTTAATTAGGGAAATTAAAGGGGATTTAATTAAGGAAATGTCATTATTTTCCTAAAAACCACTTTTGACGTAACTTTTTCTCTCAAAGTTTCTTCATCCAAACACTCTCTTTTGCATCAAAGATTCAAGGTATTGTTCTTGATTTCTTAAGTTCTTGATTTCTAATGGATTCTTCAATCTTGTTTTCCAAAATCTTATTGTTTTCTTTTGCTTTCAAGAGTAAAACATCCAATTGAGAGGAAACTCACTCATTAAATGTAAGGTTCATTCTTCTCCTCTAATGAATGGTTCTTTATTGAAATTCTCAAGTATTTGATCCTTTTTTAATGTTTTCTAATGGGTTTTAATAATTTAATTATGGAAATTAGTTAAATCAAGGTTTAATTGATGAGATTAAGTGATTATTGTGTTGGATCTATTTATCTGAGTTATTGATTGTTTTTAATCATAATTTTGATGCTTAATAATGTTAATAAGTTGGTTTTAAGATTAGAATCCCGAAACTAAGTGAATCTCTAATTTCCTAGGTTGCTAGTGATGTGTTTTTGGTGAGTTATGGGTGTTTTATGAATGGTGGAGGTATAAGGATGTTATTAAGTTATTTTTGGATTTTAATTGAAGGTAATTGATGGATTAACCCTTTAGGGTTTTGCTGGTTTAAGTTTGGAAGATGTTTGATGTTGATTTCGGCTATTGCGGAAGGGTTTTTCGATAGAGTTGTTGGGGATTAATTTTTCTAAGTCTTTGAATGCATTTTGTTGCACCGAATCCTCTATTTTTGTTTGGTTAAATCAGAGGAGGTCGATCCTCAAGCTTGCGGCACCATTTCAGAAGCTTTGGAGGAGTAGTTTGTATCGACGAACGAGGTTTTACAAAGTCGGTGAGTGGGAGCGTGGATTTTAGCTTTGAAATGGTTTAAAGGTTATTTTGGGAGTTTAAATTAAGCCTGAAATGCTAGTTTAAACTAAAAAGTAGGAACGATGAGATTTCTCCCTCGTTCGTGCTTTGGCGAAATTGTTTTTATGCACGTGTTTTTGAATTACACGGTACCTACTATTTAAGCATGTTTAAAGTATGTTTTATACTGTTTTTTTATCATATTGATAGATGCATTTGGTAAATGATCCATGTAAGTATGAGGAATACTTGTTAATGCATTGTTTAATGCATTGGAAATGATTTTGAATGTTGCATATAAAAATACTTGTTATTGATGAATTATATTGGAAAGTGATGTGGTTTAAAATGTTATCGGATATAATTGGCTGGGCATAGGATTGATAGTGCACTATAAAAAGTCGCATCGGGTGTTGAGGGGTTTATGTGTACCGAATACTCCACCATGAGTACCTTAATGGTTGAGGGGTTATATGGTACCGAAAACTCTCGTTAGTGGATTATAAAACTAACCAATGATTGGGTTGTGATGGTATCGATTGTGATTGTACCTTAATTCTGATTGAGATTGTATGAAGTGTTGTAAGGGCACTTGTTGAATCCGTGTATCTAATGTAATATTTTGTAAAGTGAAACTTGGTTCACGATCACTTGAAAACCAATATAATTGATAATGTATCATGTTGATGGACTGTGTTGTATAATGTTGGTTTATACATGTTTACTCTTAAGCCTTGCATATGTGTTGTTATGCATGTGAAAGCTTAAATTGAGGGTTAGCAAATGGGATTTTGTTGTTGATCTATGATACATGTTGCATATGGTTTGATATGCATATTTTGGAAATGTTAAGTGCACGGTTTGGAAAATGTTGAAAATGAGTTTTTCAAAGTGGTTTTGATAACCTGTTTTAATTGCATTGATGGTGTTATGTTTTAAGCACTCCTCACTAAGCCTAGTGTGCTTACGCCCTATTTGTCCATCAATGTAAAGAATTAAAGGTTAGAGGCAGCGAGCAAGCGAAGGGAAATCCAAAGACTTGAGCTACTTGAAAGTATAGTTTCGAACTAGACTAGTAATAATAAAGGCAATGCGGTTTATTTTTGTTTGGGAGCGTTGTTTGCTGAACTCCCGATTTGTGCAAGGTCATATTGTTGTAGATTTTTATGAGGCTTTATATGCTTAGTTTTGATATGGATCTACATTATGTGCGTTAGGTGGTTCGATTTTTAGGAAGCATGCCTCTTATCCTTTTGCTTAAAGCATGTTTCTATGGTTTAATCATGTTTCTTTGATATTCTGGCATGTATTGATCTTTAGTTTAGTGGTATACATGTTTATGGCTTGTTAGAACATGTTTGAGTCCATGATTGTATGAAAAAACCAGCAAATTTGGTCATTACAGGCTTGATTGTACCGGTATGAGTGGATCTATACCGATACAAATATAATCTAAGGTTGGGTTTTGATACGCGGGTACCTGTATCGGTACATTTCGGCAGGGTGCACCGAAACGTGGGGAGCCATATCGGTACGGTTTTGATCTAATAGAATCTAAGTTTTAGAGAATGTAAAAGCGTACCAATACACTTGCTCGTGTATCGATATAGGCTGCGGTTATTTCAGTTAAAGTGTAATTCGAGATTTTTTATTCTTTTATTTTGGTCCATAATGTTCATGTATGCAATTGTATGAGTTAGGATTATCATTTTGAGCTGAAATTTGACAAACAAGCATGTAACCTGATTAATTGAGGATCGATAACCTTAAATCTAAGTAAGCCCCTATAAATTTCTAGATTTGCAATTTAGTCCCTAAATTGCAAGTATGCACAACTGGAAGTCAATTCGACGCCCAATTCAGTTGAGGTTTCACCCGCTGCTAGCATGTTCACCATAGGTCATAAAGTTTCATCTAGAAAAGATAAAAAGGAAAAAATGGATCTAAGTTCGGTTAATCATTTCGGGTTTGTTTCAAAAAATCAAATGTAACTCGCTCGGTTCGGTCTAGCGTCTAAACCAGGTCGAGGGGGTTACACTCACGTTTCTTTTCATCCTGATAAGGAGAACCCAAATACTTTTTCTAAAAGGTAGTACCAAAGAACTCTCATGTCACGTTTGCATGTGTCATACTCGTGATAGTAGTCGACCACCAACTATAAACATCACCCTAAAGCAATGACACCATACAACCCAACTTACGAGCATCCGTGCACTCCATCTGACCAATGATTCTCTGGGTACTTGCAAACCACTCCTCAGCAGGTTTGGGAGACAAACCTTTAAACTCAGTACCTCCCAAGCTATGCAAATGTTCCAGTAAAAGTCCAAGATTAGTAGCCGCCACAAGTGCTGGTGCTAGTATATGCACTCTAGCCATCGCTACTTAAAACGCTTCAGTCATAGCCTGGATCAACAACTTCATATTGTTAAAAACCAGTCCTTGCGGTGCTTGAGGAATACCATCTCCGATTTTCACATCAATAGGAGGAATTGGTGGAGAAGGTGGCAACTCGTTAAGATGTCCTTCTCTGGCATTACTAGTATTAGCTCGAGTCTCTCGCCTCGGTCCTATTTTCAAAAACAATATGAATCTACAACATGAAAATGCAACAAAAAAATAATTAAGCCAGCTTGAAACAAGAATCCAAGATGCGCACGTTTCAAAAAAATCATTTCACACTTGTAGTAATATGGCAATATGTTCTCAAGTTTCTACCTCAACATAGCACATTTTAATTACATAAGCATATAATAAAACACCGTACATATCATAAAACAATTAGCAACATCACAATCAAAACAACTTATATCCCAACAATCATAACATGGCTCTGATACCACCAAATGTAACCCCCTTGACCCGGCCTAGATGTCAAACCGAATTGAGCAAGCTACATTGAGTTTACCAAAGCAAACCCGAACGAGACATACAAAACTGTGCCATTTTTTCCTTTTATCTTGTATAGATGCATTTTCAAACCCTAAAGTGATCATGCTAGTAGCGAATAAGTTATCGATCGAATTAGGAGTCGAATCGAAATCCAATTAGGCACAATTGCAATTTAGGGAACAAATTGCAAAACTGGAAAAATACAAGGACTTATTAGAATCCAAAGTTACCAAACCTCGATTAATTAGGTTAAATGTATGTCGATTAAATTTCAACTTAAAATGATCATCCAAACTCATTTAATTGCATAAATAAGAAATAATGACCAATTTACAAAGAGTTAAACTTCAGCAAGGCAATTAGCAGAAATAACTAACGCGGTATTAGTACACCCCCATCCCGTATCGATACGGTAGTGTTTTGAAGAATGGCATATCAGTACGGTCCCTCGCGTACCGATATAGGTGTCACATTTCTAAATCCGAGAATTCTAGTAGCTCAAATGCGTATCGATACGGTATCTCGTATACCGAAACTTAGAGGAATTAACAAAGGAGCGTATCGATACGGTGCTAGGCGTACCGATACCCCTATGCGATTTTGCACAATTCAAGCCTTATCAGGCCCTGCGTACTGATCCCTAAGAACCCGTATCATTACGGCTAGGCCTGTAATAACATCTTGGCCAAACATATGACACTTAGGCTCCATCCAACATGCTTTTCACAACATATAAACATCATCCCATCACAAAACTATCAATATCCATCAAGGTTAAGCAAGCATGGCAACATGGAAGCAAAAGCAATTCAACAAGATGGACCTATAGGCATGACATCTACCCAACGTGCTTAAATCTTCCCAAAACCAACATACAAGTCCAAAACACCCAAAGAAGCATGTCTAGAACAAGGAGTACCAAAAAAACCCTTCCAATTACAACTTGGTCACATTGCCATTTATTACTATTAAACTTTTATAAAATCATGCTTGGCCAAGTTCAACTCTTGGATTTCCCTCTTGCTCGTTCGCTGCCCCGAAAGCTTATTTATCTACATTTATGAGAAATGAGAGCGTAAGCATAAATGCCTAGTGAAAGTGAAAGATTACTTAAAAACGCTCATCAATGCATTAAAACCCTCTTGCTTTAAAACAAATAATTAATATCATGCCAAAACATCTCATGTTTCTTCTACCATTTCAAAATATGCATATCAACATATGCTAACATGTATCACAGATCTCTAGTACAAATCTCTAAGCAAACCTCAACTTAAGCTCTTACATGCTTGTACCTCTAATAGCAAGGCTCAAGGAGCGCAACATGTATAAATCATATTATACAACATAATTCATTTATCATGATACATTAATTCATATATTGGCATTAAAGTGACCCAAAATCAAACCTTTCTGTTTAAAGAAAAACACATCGGATACACGTATTTCCCAAGTGATTTCTTCGACCGGAGCATGGTAGTACTACCCCTCAACGGTTGTGATGTATAAATCCTCTAGCGGGAGATTTCTAAGCAATTACCTCTCAACCGCTGTGATTCTCATGGTGGAGTGCCGCCCTCGACACACATGAGGCGACTTATAGTGCATTTTAAACCCTATGGCTAGCCAACTATATCTGATAACTTTTAACCATTGCCACTTGCCAATATACTCAATTTAATGACGTTACCTCAATATTTTACATATGCATCAATCAAATCAATTCTTAATACACTAAACCATGTATTTTAACATTCTCTAAATCCTTTTTGCAAACCATTTTCATACTCATAAATCATCAATATAGAACCTTCGACCTCTGAAATTATTTTTAAACTATCTACTATTAAATTTTGATATTTCGATCTTGGCTCAAACATACTATTAAATTTATTAAAATTAAATTGTACTATTAATTTATATACTATGAGTAAGTTGTAAATTCAATTCTTGTTTTCTAAATTAATTATCTTAAGTTCTTGTAAATTGGTCCTATAATCTATGTACTATTTAGATCTTATTTTATATTTCTGAGCTTCACCTGTGAGAATGACCCATAGTGACTAAAAATATTTATATTGTTTTATTTTATATGAATTTGAATCACAGCATAAAAGTATAATACCTCTCTATTTAAAACAAGAATAACTTTCTAGTTGATCGATCATGACATAAAGAAGAAGTTTTTATAGGATAAAATCGTGAAACTTTCCATCTAAAATGAACAATACCTGGGTTACACCTGACACAAACCCAGGCCCTGTCTTTGCATGGACTGGCCTATCCTAAACTTACATAGACAATGGTACTGAGCCCATCAGACGGCAAAGGCTGGGCTTGGGTTTTCCACCATTACAAATGGACAAATTCCACTTTATGTTGTTGAGGCCCAAAGGAAGTAGGTTTATTTCAAACACATGCAGGCCCATAGAAATGGTCAGTTTATGTTTTTATATTTATACCTGACAAACTTGATTCAAACTTGAATATCCGAATTGATTTATTCTATCCGAGAGTCGATATAGACTTAAACATGGTAGATCTAAAATTTGAAACAAATCGGGATTTTAGTTAGACTGATATGGACTCCTATCTAATTTAACCTGAATCGAAAATAACTTAAAGTAAAAGTAACTCGAACTTAATTTATCAAAATCTAATATGAACATAACATAGACCTGATTTTAACCCGATAATTAAGTTGAAGTAAATGAAAATTTTATTATTTTCACCATCACTTTTGGTGATAGTTTAATGGTTCAATGTTATCTTTCCCCTTTAAAAACTATCTTCATATATGATCCGACAATTTTTATTTTTTTAAATAACATAAAACACAAGTCGGTTTCATGTCAGGTAAATATCAAATTAATAACTTTTCAGGTCGGGTCAATATTAGATCAACCGATTTTTAGGTTATGTCAAAATCGAATCGATCGACTTTCAAATCATGTCACATATCGAATCAGTCAACTTTTGAGTGAATTCCGTATCGCATCAATCATTTTTTTCATTATAGCCAACAATGCATAGGTAACCTTGTTTGTTATTGTTTGTGAGCATGGGCTGAAAGGGAAGATCAATCTCATAACAGGATGTAGTTTCTAAAGGGGAGAATTAAGCATCAACCACCAAGGAATGCTCGGTCCTCACAAACGGAACGGAAGGTTCAGTACGGCAACCGGAGGACAATAACATCATCTAGTACAACAATTTGCTTGATGCTTCTTCCGCTTCGCCATACGTATATATGGCGAAGATGAAACAGCCTAAACAGAGAAGGAGCTGCAACATATTATTTCATGGAGAATGAAGTCTCGCCCATAATGGTCTCTAAAGATCAATTTGTTTTCTGATCTTTTCAACTTTAGCAAACAATTCTTTTACATATTAACTACTTACTTTCCGAAAAGTAAGATCACATCACACCGGAGATAAAAAAACAGGCACAAAGTTTTATTCCGAGCTTCTTAAAAGCTAGCTTTGCCGGATGAAAATTCAGAAGCAGCCCCCTAACTGCAAGGTGATGGAATTGAATACATGTTAGAATCAGTATATTCACTTATTTATGTACTTAAAAAGGTTGCAGTTCAAGAATCCTGTTAAAAATGATCGCATACACCAACTAAATTAAGCTCCGGTTTCGAATGATTCGACTCTAAATCGTTAGCTACGTTCTAATGAAGCAGGAGCCCAAGACTGCATTGACGACGATGATCGACTTTCGAGGATATCATTTTACTTACCAGAATAGCTTCGATCTCCCTCTCGGAGACAGGAGTACGTTTTGGCAAAAGAGATGCTTTTCCGCCCACAGCAGTGTTGATGGGGGCGGCAGGAACGTCTGAGCTCGACCTTGCAATCAAGCTACCGACAATGCCACCAGGTTTGCTTGTTGCTTGATTTTCAGAGATAGATTCTATACAACAACACAAACTTCAAAAGTGATTTGGAATAGGCTAAAATGGTTACATCTTCCATAAAACTTTAAACATAATCAAACAAGCCAAAACACAAACTTGAACCAAACATACAAGATGAAAAAATATTCGAATTCGAAACAACTAAAAACTTGAAATTGACTAGAACCGAACCCAATATGCCCATCAGCCTCCTCTAGTTAAGAGTTAATGACTTGGTACAAGAATTAGTTCATTCAATTCAAGGCTTCTATTCAGATTATGATATTAGTATACTCTAGGTTCATATTCATCACCACTCGAATTGAAATTCCGTGGTGTTGGTCGATAAACGCATGAACTTTGGATATATAATCCTTGGCCTGAAACTCCTTACCATTACAAAGTGATAGCCAATAACATCTAATGCATAAACCACTCTTCTTTTATCAATCCACCTAATAACTTGCAATATCACTAACTTCTTGAAATAATCCCCAAATTTGGTAGTTTCCTTAGCTCCAAGGAAACCTAATTTGGTGGATTTTGGGTCCAAATTTTTGACCTTTATGGTGAAATCTAATCTGGGATTATATTAGTTACTAATTCTGTTCAACTGAAATTTCTGAATCCACGTATATATTTCCGGCCTCAAAAATATTTCTGGATCCATCACTGCATTCGTCTAAATTTTATTAAACCCATATGTAAATTCTCTTGGCAAATATCCACGACATGCTCAGATAACAAAAATGGCAACTCCCAAGAAAGAACAAAAAACATGAAATATTCTAACTCAGTATATACTAAATCCAATCCAACATCTGAAGCAAAAGTTGGTGAATTCAATTAAACATCCCCAAACCAGATCTTTTAAGGTAGAAAAGGGAAATCCAGTGGCTGATTCTAGAACGCAACGTAGAATAGAAAAGGAACCTCATTTTTCAACGCAGTAAAAGCCAGAGACGAAACCCAAAAATAATAGTACAAAATATATGTAAGTTATAAAAAGGAGGAGAGCAACCTGAAGCAGAGAGGTTTGGGTGTCTTTGAGGGAACTTAATACGTGGAATTCTCTTCAGTGCCTGCTCTGCTCCCATCTTTTCTTTCTGTGCTGGCTCTGGTCTGCTTGTCCGAAGTCTGGAGGTTGGAAATTGGAATGATGAATAATCATTGTTATCTTCATTTTCTATTCATTTATTCTTTCTTTATTGAACGAGTGAAAGATAAAGTCACCTACTTTGCTTTTTAGTGAATAAATTAAGAAAAAAAAACTTTGATACAATTTACACGTGCCTTTTAGTTTTAAGGGTTAGAGTTTTAGTTTAGGGTTTAAGATTTAGGAATTTAGGTTGTAGGGTTTAGAATTTAAGGTTAGTGTTTAGAATTTAGGGTTTAGAGTGTGGGGCTTAGTTTTTTAGGTTAGGGTTAAAAATTTAGGATTTAGGTTTTTATAGTGTGTCAAAGTTTTACCCATAAATTAAGAGAAAAACTTTGATACACAGGCCGTGTAAAATTTACACGTGTCTTTTAGTTTTAGAGGTTAGGGTTTTAGATTAGGGTTTAGGGGTTTAGGTTGTATGGTTTAGAATTTAAGGTGAGTGTTTAGAATTTAGTTCATAGAGTTTAAGGTTTAGGGTTTAGTTTTTTAGGGTTAAGGTTAAGAATTTAAGATTTAGGTTTTTATAGTGTAAATACACATGCTTGTGTAAAATTAATTTTACACAGCCTGTATATCAAAGTTTTACCCATAAATTAATATCTTTGGTGTATTTAGCTATACTTATTTAAAGAAAAAAAGTCATTACTTTTGTACACAGACTGTGATGAAAAAAAATTACAAGTGCTTAAAGGTTAAATTGTATTCAACGAAAAATTAAAAAAATAATTAAATTTTTATAAAAATTTTTATTTAACTAAGTTCTCAAAATTTAAATTACGACTAATTAGGCTCTCAAAATTTAAATTACAATTATTTTAGTCTTTTTGTTAAATTGACCGTTAATCTAAAACTAATTATTATGATAGTGACACGAGACACACTTTAGACTTGCCACATCATCAAACCTGTAAGTATCATTTAAATTTGTTAAAAATATTTAAAATTACAAAATAATATATTTAAAATTCAAAAAATATTTAAAAATCTGAAAAAATAAAAAAATATATAAAAACATTTATTTAAAAATTCAAGAAAAATCTAAAAAATTAAATTATGTATAAAATTATAAAAAATATATTATTACATAAAATCAAATAATATAAAAAATTGTAATAATTATTAAAATATATATTTATAATGAAATGATATTTAAAAATTGTATATTTTTTAAAAGATGATTTTAACTATAAAATCCAAAATTTTAAAAATTTTCAAAATGCCCAAAATTCAAATTTCTAACCTTAAACCTTAACTCTACATTTACAAATCCTCATATCAGTTTAAATTTGTCATCCTATATTTCCAAAAATGTCCAATTTTTGAATCGGTTCTAATGTTTGATTTAGGGATTTATGGGGTTCTTTTAGAAAGAAATGATACTTTGAGGTTTTCTTAGAAAAAAATATTATTTTATGTTTTTTATAAATAATCAAAGGAAAATAAGAAAAAAATTAAATTAATTTTATATTTTATAATTTTTACAATCTTTTATTTTTTTATAATTTTGTAGATTTTTTAGATTTTTTAGATTTTTAAAAATAATGTTGATGACGTGGCATGTTAGAGCGTGCCACGTGTCCTTCTATCTTTGACTGTTAGAGGGCATTGACGGTCAACGCAGCCGACGTAACGGAAGGGCTAAGTTGGGTGCAATTTGAATTTTGAGGGCTAAATTGGATGAAAATTTGTCATAAGGGATTAATTAGTTTTTTAATTTTTCATTGAGAGCCAATTTGACCTTTAAGTCTTTCACAAACGTCTTAGTTTTTGGGGTTATGGTTATATTTTAGGGTTTAGATATTAAGAGTTTCGATTGAATGATTTAGAATCTATGAGTTGTTGTTAGAATTTAAAGTTTGATGTTAGAATTTATGGTTTATAGATTAAAACTTAAATATTTAATCATATTACCAAAAATTCTAAATCCTAAATTCTAACAACCCTTAAACTTAAACCCCTTATATTTGAACCTTAAATCCTAAAAATATGGTACTTGTAAAAAAAATTGTTTTCACTGCATCATCTTTATTGAATATAAATCCTTATCTTTATTTAATGAAAAAACAATTATTTTAAAAATGGGCAAAGTTCATAAACGGTCACTAAAGTATATCTTAATGTTCATTTTTTACAACAAACTTTCAATTGTTACAAAATGATCAATAAACTATTGATTTTATTACAAAATGACCACTGAACCTAACCTGTCACTAAGTGGGGTGACTTGGTAGTTTGGGTAAAATTGTTAATAACATAATTAGTCCTACATATTTATATATTTGATCAATTTTGTCCTAATCCAAATTATTATTTACAAATTTTATCATTTTTAGGCAATTATTTTTTTTACATTTTTAGACTAAAATAAAAAAATGGCAAAATTGGTGGGATATTGCATCTCAAAAAAATATTTAAAAATCTACCGTATAGTCGAAATTATTTCAAGAAATATGGTATTTTCAACAGTGAGGTCGGGTTGCTTTTTAACCGACCTCATAGAATTAAAAAATTAAAAAAAAAAAGTTGAAGGCCCCTTGCTTTCTATCCAACCTCATGGTCAAATATAATAAAAAATTCTTGAGGGCTCCTTGAAAGCAATCCGACCTCATGGTCAAAAATAATAAAAAAATTGATAAGGGCTGGTTAATTCCTATCCGACCTCATGTTTGGAAATTTTTTTTGATGGCGCATGGATTACAATCCGACCTCATGTATTTAAAAAAAATTCATAAGGGCGGGTTGCTTTGGTTCCGACCTCAAACTAAAAAAAACTGGGATATCCAGAGGGTGCAGCGTGCGGTCACGGGTTAAATTTAAAAAAAAGGCTGGTATGTGCAGGTCACGGGTAATAAAGTGAGAAAAAATAAAAGATGGGATGAGATGGGTGTATCAGAAATATGAAAAGTAGGTTTAATTTTTTCGGGAATGAAGTGATGGGTTGAGTGATTGAGGTATAAATTTTTAGTTGTTAAATAGGGGTTGAAAGTTGAGAATTTTAGAATAAAATTTGTGAAGAAGCTCGGTGAAGAAGTAAAAGAAAGAAGAGGAGTTGAAGAAAATGCTGTAAGTTTTTAAGTTTATATATTTTGCTTTTAAATTTAGTTCGAATATTTTTCTGTAAATTTTTGTGTGTTGTGTTTTTGTATTAAATAAGTGAGGTGAAAGGTAAAAGTTGAAGAAAGTGAAAAAAAATTTGAGTGAAGAAGGAGAAGAAGAAAGTGGAGGAAGAAATTTTTAGTAAGTTAATTTTTACATTTTGTTTTGAATATGTAGATTCTTTGTTTATGTTTATTTTGTTGTTTAGGTAAAAAAATCGTAACAATATAATATAACATTATGATAATTTTGATTTATGTATTTTGATTCAAAAATATATATGGTTTTGAACGTGCAGAGACAATGAGCAACGTGTTTACGGCCGTTATCCATTACGATAGAGAAATTGTAAAAACTGATATCAGTGTCGTATTTGACTCAAAAAACGCTACAAAGATGAGGTTTTCAAAGAACATTTCCCTTCGAGAGCTGACGCATGACATAGAAAGAAAATATGAGCTGAGATTGTTCGTTTGCGGTACCGGTGGAAGACATGTGATGATCGAGTCAGATATTCTGCAATGGCTCTTAAAGATGACAATGATGTTGGACTCATGATTGTAGAGCATGATTCAGTACGTATTCGAAGTGTTGAGTTACATGCTAAGTTGCGTGGGAGACATGACGACTCAGGCTCATCCAGAAATATATTTGGAAGTTCTTCTCAAATGGGTTTCGGTAGTGCGGTTGAGGACCAATCATATAGGTTTGGAGACAGTTTTGTTACTCTGTTGGAAATTGGGACACCATATGCATTTCATCCATATGTCAGACCTTCGACGTTCCCAACGGTTGAGCCGACAATTGATCCAAGTGTTGGCATTGACATTGAAAATCTCCAATGCCGATGGGGAGAAACGCTTGCTGATTCTATTGAAGATGGAGATGAAGGAACCGGAGATCCCGATTTCAGTGGTGATGAGCCTGTTTTTGGTGGTGGTGAGTTCGTGTCGGGTGGGGATGACATTACATGGTACGAACCTCCTACTCACATGAACTTAATAGATTATGATGCAATCAGGGCACCTGAATATCCCGTCATGCCATAATTAAGTTCGGGTTCCTCTGATGAATTATCGGTTAGGATGCAGTTTAAAGACAAGGAAAAATCTACATTGGCAATTAAAGAGTATTCTATCAGAAAGCATGTAGACTTTACTGTTAAAGAATCTACTCCGAGAACAATGTTTGCGAAATGTATTAAATATGGAGAATATTGTAATTGGAAGATTCGAGTGTCTAAACTTCAGAGGAGACTGGTTGAGAGATTACAAAGTACAACGGTGGACACACTTGTTTACAAAATTCAATCAACCAAGACCACCGTAAGTTGGACTCCGATGTAATAAGTTGCCACGTGAAGATGTTGGTTGAAGCAAATCCTAGGGTTACTGTTTCAACGATTATGGCATCTGTGAAGCAACAATTTGAATACCAAATAGAAATGGAAAGGGTTGGTATGCAAGGGATAAGGCACTGAAAAAAAGGTGTACGCTAATTACGAGAAGTCATACAATAAGCTACCGGCACTATTACAAGCAATGGTATATTTTATTCTGGGAACCATAGTCAGGTATAAAAACAAGAATGCATGCAACCGAGAAGGTCAACTTCTTCAAGGGAAGAAAATATTCCACCAATTATTTTGGGTTTTCAAGTCATGTATCGAAGGCTTTCCATTTTGCAAACGGATGATCCAAGTTAATGGTACATGGTTGTACGGAAGATACAAAATGTTCTGTTGATTGCCGTTACACAAGATGATAATCAAAATATATTTCTGATTGCCTTCGCAATTGTTGATACAGAGTCGGTGGACTCCTGAAAATTCTTTTTAAGATACCAAAGCTGGTTCCTTTATTCACACATGTCCATTTATATTTATTATTTTTTATAAAAAAAAATATATTATATTTAAAAAAATTATTCTATTTGTTCGTTCGTTTATATTCGTTTAAATTTATTCACATACGTCCTTTTATGTTTGCTCGTTTGTGTTCGTTTACGTTCATTTATCATTTTAACGAACGAACATGAACGAACATGAACAAGAAATTGCGTTCGTTTAGTTGTTCGTGTTCATTCATTTGTTCAATTAAAAATAAACAATTGAATATGAACATACTCTCGTTCGTGTTCGTTCGGTTCGTTTACATGCCTACTTAAAGGGTATAATTATTTTTTCAATCATTCATATTCATCATTACGTAACGTGGATGAGTAAACTTTTGGTGTATTAAAGATTTTTCATTTTATATGTGAAGTTATAGTTTTGAAAAGAAAAAGATATATGATTGTTTTATGTATAATATTGATACACGATTTTATTTGAAAACGTGTAGTTTTAGATGATTTAGATTTTATGGAATATGAAAAACAAATGACAGGACATGTGAAAATATTATAAATTCATAAGATGTGCAAGAAGGAGAAAGTAATGATGAAGAATTAGACGTTTCACCATGGTTATGAAATGAAGTTCATAAGATTTGCGGACATCGATGTATTTTAGGTGATATTTATGCCGGGTGTCATAGTTTATAGCTTATTGAATTCAGTTTAAATTACAGGTATAATGTATAATTTAGTGTCATAGCTCGCAATTTTATGAAATCACTTAAAATTACAAGTATTAATGTATTTTTTATAATATTTATATTGAATGTCATAGTTTGTAATCCAATGAAATCACTTTAAAAAAATCATTTCCAGTGAAATGGTGTTTTTCCTTAAAAAGCAACTTATTTTTTTTTGTCTAAAATGATTGGTTTTTACTATATACTCTTTTCAAGGACTGGATAGGTGTTTAGTTTATTCAATGTAGAGTGGAGCTATCGCTTCTCGGATACTCATGTGAAACATTTGAAGCGTCTTGGTTCGGATCATTGTCCCCTGCTCGTCACTCTCCAGGCGACACAGGTTGAGGAGGGTCCCAAACCTTTTCGCTTTGTTGCTGCTTGGCAAGATTATCCGGATTTTGCAAATTTCGTATCAGATAAGTAGGATGAGTCTTCTGGAGTTACCGATAATTTGGTGGCTCTTAGTTCACATGTGTGTTCTTGGAAGTCCACTATTTTTTGTCACATTGGCCGCCAGAAGAATGAACATTTGTGCAGGATCCGGGGCATTGAAAAGGCCTTGTGTAGGGCTCATTCGATTTTTCTTGTTATCCGTGAAAGGGAGTTGCGTGCGGAGTTGGAAACGGTTTGCAGCAAGAAGAGAGTCTCTGGATGCAAAAGTCTCAGTTTATTTGGATGCTTCATGGTGACCGTAACACGAAGTTTTATCATACTTTTGCCTCTAGTCGGCGTCGAGCTAATTTAGTGGCGGGTCTTCGTATGGACAATGGGGTTAGGTGTACGAATCCAGGCTAATTAAGAGAGTTAGCTCGTGGCTTTTATACTTCTTTATTCACGAGTAGTGGTATCGATAGTTCTATTTCTCCTGTCCACGGCCATTTTCTGCATGTCGTGGCTGGTCAATTAGATTCGTTGGTGTTGCCGGTGACGGATAAGGAGGTGCGAGAGGTTGTTTTCTCTATGGATCCGTTGAAGGCCCCTGGAATTGATGGTTTTCCTGCTTTGTTTTATCAATGCAATTGGGGTATTGTTGGTCCTAGTGTGTGTCGCTTTGTTCGTGGTATTTTTGAGGGGAGGAGATGGATGCTTCGCTTAATAAAACAATCCTGGTTCTTATTTGTTGAGCTCGATGTACATAACCGATTAATTAGCCAAGTGGTGGAGAAGGTTGATTTTTGGGTGGAAATAGTGGAAGAAAAAGATAAACAAAAAGACACAAGGATTTAGAGTGGTTCAACTCCCCTAATGGAGTCTACGTCCACTACCTAGGCTTCCCACCTTAGGATTTAACAATTCACTAAGAATTATTCCCCTTTTTCTAGGCTAAGGAGGCAACCGTTACAATACTAGAATCACAACCCGTGATCTAGCATCCAAGAACTCACAAACCGAGTCTTGGGAACACTATCTAACAAAGAGAATCCTAGCAAACTGAAATTTCTCTTAATAGGTAGATGTTTGCACACTAAGCATTCACCCAAAACCTAAAACACTTGAGCAAAATATTACAATTAAAGCTCACAAGTGTTGTCTATACAAAGAAATATACAATTAAGCTCTAAGACAAATCTTTGATCATAATTTTGTTGACAATTGTAGCATTAGTCTTTCATAGATGCTTAAAGGTCCCTTTTATACTCCCAAATGAGTTCATAGCCGTTGGTGACCGTTGGGATTGAATTGGAGCCGTTGGGGCTGATTTCCATGCTCATTTTCCTATTCTGGTGTAGGGCGTATCAATACGTGGGGTACCCGTATCGATACTGTCTCTTTGAGAAAGAGTCGTTGAGCATTTATTGACATGTGCGTATCGATACTGCTGGTATCGTATCGATACGGTCTGATATTTAAAATACCGTTGAAATCTAGCTGTTGGGGTAGTTGAAGGAGTCGTTGGGATAAAACAAAGGGTATCAATACGCTTCATAGCGTATTGGTACGGCTCTACCCCGTATCGGTACAGCCAAGCCATATCAGTACGGGTTTTGGCTACTGAAATTTTCCTGTAGCTGAAACTCTAAAGTGTATCGATACGGTATACACCGTATCAGTACAGTGACTTTGAAAACCCAGGCTTGGCTACTTAAAACACATTTTAAATCATTCCAAAGCCTTGTAAAAATCATCAAACATATTTTCAAGTTGTTTGGACTTAGAAACATTTTGAAATCTTTTCAATTTAGTCCAAAACTATTTTTCAATTCATTATATCAAAACACATATCTCAACAATCTCCCCCTTTTTGATATAATAAAACCAACTTGAAAAATTGTTTGGGATTCTCCTCCTTAGTATTTAAAAATTTGAATAAGAGATTTTAAAATTTGAATGAAGTTAAAGCTTCCCCTTATTCACTTGAAAAAAATCAAATTTTCAAACCATTTCTCCCCCTTTTAAAAAGTTTAAAAGACTTTAAGCTCACAATAACAAAGAAGGTTAAAAAATTAACACAAATAAGACTTTTGGTTTAAAAATGGCTCACCTTACTCAAGCATCAATAAGTGTTAGTCCAAAAATTATGATAAATTAGTTGAATAAAAGGAAATAAATCAAAATAAAAACAAATTCAACTAATTTTACCACACTTGAACTCAAGGGAGGATGCGAAGCCTTCCTTCTTCAAGTGCTTTCTTTGTGTGTATAGAGCTCCCCTCAATGTTGTACTTTGTTTAACATTCTCCATCACACCTAACATAAGACAATCAAGTAATTTTTGGTATCCAAATTGCTTTGGATCCATAGGCGTTAGTAGCACAAAATTTAGCCCCCTTAGGAATCCATTTTACAATTTCATCCTTTTTATTTGAAGTGATTAGTTCTTTTGGAACCCAAACACCTCTAAAACATTTACCATTTAAAAATCTAGGGGCACTAGATTGTCTAATATTAAAATTTGATTTTCCCAAATTGTTTTTCTTTTGAAGTTTATTGGAAATCAAATCTTTTTCTTTCTTAAGATCATCAACTTCCTTTTGATGATCTTTTTCTATTGTTTGAAGCAATTCTTGTAAATTTAAAACTTTAAGCTCAAAATCTTTGATTTTTGCTTCAAACTCTAAATTGGTTTTCACAAGCAAATCATTTTCGATTTTCAATTTTGAAATTAACTTTTTGTTTTTCAAAAATAAAGTATTGAATACAAAAACCAATTCATCATAGGCTTCTTGTAATTCATCAAAAGTATAGTAAGTAGAAGTAGATGAATTATAAGTTACCTCACCCTCTTGGAGGGCCATGAAGCATAGATGGGCAACTTCATCTTTATTTGTGGAGTCTTCATCACTCCATGTTGCCACATACGCCTTCTTTGAAGATGACCTCTTTTTCTTGCATTCATAGCTCTTTCGGGATTCTTCATCTTCTTTGTTGATTCATGCTTGGATTCTTCCATTTTGCTCTTCATGAACCGGGTGAACTTCTTGAAGAGATGAACCATCTCTTTATCTTCACTTTCCTCTTCACTTGATTCTTTATGTTGGCATGTGGAGGATTTGAGGACTACGGCATTCATATTGATACCTAGCTTTTTGATTTCCTGCTCCTCCATCTTTCTTATCTCTTCCTTTTTCTTCTCATCTTTATTGTTCTTCTTCATTATTTGATGAGTGAGAAGAGACCCCATGAGTTCATCAAGCTTCAAGGTCTTGAGATTCTTGACCTCGACGATGGCGGTCTTCTTTGAGTCCCATGACTCGGGAAGCGAGTAGATAAGCTTTCGGACAAGCTTTTCTTCTGAAATGACTTCTCCATAGCCTTTGAGTCCATTCATTATGGTGGAGAAATGATCGAAGATCTTCTCGATATCTTCTTTCGGATCCATCTTGAAGTTCTCATACTCTAGATTGAGGAGGCCGATCTTGGTCTCTTTCACTTCGTTTGTTCCCTCGTATGTGACTTCAAGCTTGTCCCATACCTCTTTGGCACTCTCACAAGAAGACATCTTCTCATAGATATTAGGGCTAAAAGCACAAAAGGGAATGTGCAAAGCCTTTCAATTTAGCTCCATCTTCTTGCAATCATCAGCATTCTATTCTGCCTTGCATCTTTGTGGTACGTATAGACCATCTTCAACAACGTCCCAAAGCTTGTAATCTTTGGCCTTGATAAAGAACATCATTCGGGTCTTCCAATAAGCATAGTTGGTCCCGTCAAAAAATGATGGTCGGTCGATGGATTGCGCCATTTATCACCGGTTGACTTATTTGTTGATCAAGCTTCTAGATCGTCTCAATAGGTTGTTAAACCTTCTCGATTGAGCCTTACACTGATACCAATTGTTGAGCTCGATGTACATAACCGATTAATTAGCCAAGTGGTGAAGAAGGTTGATTTTTGGGTGGAAATGGTGGAAGCAAAAGATAAAATAAAAGACACAAGGATTTAGAGTGGTTCAACTCCCCCAATGGAGTCTACGTCCACTACCTAGGCTTCTCACCTTAGGATTTCAACAATTCACTTAGAATTCTTCCCCTTTTCTAGGCTAATGAGGCAACCGTTACAATCCTAGAATCACAACCCATGACCTAGCATCCAAGAACTCACAAACCGAGTCTTGGGAACACTCTCTAACAAAGAGAATCCTAGCAAACTGAAATTCCTCTTAATAGGTAGATGTTTGCACACTAAGCACTCACTCAAAACCTAAAATACTTGAGCAAAATATTACAATTAAAGCTCACAAGTGTTGTCTATACAAAGAAATATACAATTAAGCTCTAAGACAAATCTTTGATCATGATTTTGTTGACAATTGAAGCATTAGTCTTTCATAGATGCTTAAAGGCCCATTTTATACTCTCAAATGAGTTCATAGCCGTTGGTGACCGTTGGGATTGAATTGGAGCCGTTGAGGCTGATTTCCATGCTCATTTTCCTATTCTGGTGCAGGGCGTATCGATATGCGGGGTACCCGTATCGATACGGTCTCTTTGAGAAAGAGTCGTTGAGCATTTATTGACCTATGCGTATCGTTACTATTGGTATCGTATTGATACGGTCTGATATTAAAATACCGTTGAAATCTAGTTGTTGGGGTAGTTGAAGAAGCCGTTGGGATAAAACAAAGGGTATCGATACCCTTCATAACATATCGGTACGGCCCTGCTCCGTATCGGTACAACCAAGACGTATCGATACGGGTTTTGGCTACTAAAATTTTCCTGTAGCTGAAACCCTAAAGCGTATCAATACGATATACACCGTATCGGTACGGTGACTTTAAAAACGCAAGTTTTGCTACTTAAAACACATTTTAAATCATTCCAAAGCCTTAAAAATCATCAAACATATTTTCAAGTTGTTTGGACTTAGAAACATTTTAAAATCTTTTCAATTTAGTCCAAAACTATTTTTCAGTTTATTATATCAAAACACATATCTCAACAATTCCAAAAGTGGCCAACCCTGAGCATATCTCGCAATTCATACCGATTAGTCTCTGTTCGGTTCTTTATAAGGTGGTTACAAAGTTTCTCGTTAATCGTCTTAAAAGGTTTCTACCTAATTGGGTCTCAGAGAATCAGACTTCCTTTGTTCTTGGGAAGGCAATTTTTGATAATATTGTGATTGTCCAAGAGGTTGTGCATTAGATGAGAAAGAAGAAAGGGTTTGTGGATATTAAGATAGATCTAGAGAAGGCCTATGATAGGCTTGAATGGGCGTTCATCGATGATACATTACTGGATCTTGCTATACCAGGTGCTTTACGGACACCAACGCTGCGTTACTTCTACTTCCATGCAAGTGAATTGGAATGGAGTTTTATCAGAGTCTTTTCGGCCAAGCAGGGGCTTTCGCCAAGACGATCCCCTTTCGCCATATCTATTCGTGCTCTGTATGGAGCGGTTAGCTTAAGCCATTACTTTGGAGATATCTAAGGGGCATTGGAAAGTGGTTACTTTGGCTCGGTCTGGACCAGTGATTTCACATCTATTTTTCGCAGATGACTTGGTCTTATTTGTATAAGCTGATATTAGCCAATTGTACTTTATTCAACATGTGCTTATGGATTTTTGTGTGGCATCAGGACATAAAGTCATTGTGGCAAAAATAAATATTTTCTTCACTCGGAACGTTGAGCTGGGATTGCAGCAGTCTATTAGTGGGAACTTTGGCTTTGTTGAAGTCTCTGATATGTGTAGATACTTAGGTGTTCCTTTGTTTCACCAGAGGATGACAAATTCCACTTATTAGTACTTGGTTCATCGAGTTTGGGATAAACTATCAGGTTGAAAAGCGAAATTATTATCGTTCACTGGTTGCATCACTTTGGCGAAATTGGTCTTGGAAGCAATTCTTTCTTATGTAATGCATACTTCCTACATACCGAAAGGTACATGTGATGAAATTGAAAAAATAATAAGACATTTCATTTGGGGGCATGCGAATGAGAAGGGTGGAGTACACTTAGTGAATTGGAATACTATGTGTAATTCGATGCTACAAGGGGGTCTTGGCTTTAAATGTTTATCTGATCAAAACGTTGTGTTTCTTATGAAGATTGGGTTCGACATCCTTACAAAGAAAGACCAACTCTGGGTATGGGTGTTACGTAGTCAGTATAAGTGGACTGATGATGTCCCGAGTAATATCGCACAACTTGGTTGCTCTCGCATGTGGTCGGGCCTTTGCATGGTTAGGGAGGATATTAGAAATGGTGTTGTGTGGAACTTGGGGAATAGGTCGAAGATTGACTTTTGGTTTGATTCATGGCTAAGTGACGTAGGACCTCTGGCGAATTTGGTGTCGAATCCTACAACTATCGTGCCATGTTCCATTGCCGAGATGGTGGCCAAGAATGGTGATTGGCATTGGCAGCAGTTCAAATCTTTGCTACCTGTGAATGTTCTTCTCCATGTTGCGGCTGTTATGCCTCCTTTGCCTGTTTCGGCCTTGGATGTTCCAGGGTGGAAGTGGTCCGAATATCGTTCTTTTATCATTAAATTCGCTTACCAAGCTCGTCGCGATGTCCAAGTGAGTGTGAATGAGCCAATTTGGTGGCGCTTTCGAAATTTGTAGTTGTTGGCACATGGAAGCATTCTCACAAATGTTGAAAGAGTTTGGAGACATATGGCGTGGGATGATCGATGTGGTGCGTGTGGGGGCATCCGGAAACAATTGATCACTTGTTTTGCTTTTGTCCGATGGCATATGCAACTTGGGTTTGTGTTGCTAAACTTAAGGATCGGCAGTTTTTTTCGAGCAATCGCTTCACGACTGGATGCTTAGTAATGTTTCATCTACGGTGATGCATCATGAATGGGGTTGTTTGTGGCCGTTGGTGTTTGGTGCAATCCTTTGGTCCCTTTGGTTGAACCGAAATGCTCTCTTCTTTGAGGATGATAGCTTGGGCATGGAATCGATTTTGTGTCGTGCAAAGAGGTTAGTGGAACATTTTAATTTGGCTACAGTAACACCTATAGTCCTGGGCAGTAATGGTGGCTCGCGAGCAAGGGGTTTGGCGCGGTGGAGTCCCCCTATGGCGGGGTGGTTCAAATTGAATACTGATGGTTCAAATTGTGTGAGTTCAGGCTTTGCATCTTGTGGTGGAATGATTTGTGATGAGAGGAATCAGTGGGTTCTGGGGTTTACGAAGTTTATTGGTATTTGCTCGGTTCTTGATGCTGAATTATGGGGGTGTTGGAAGGTTTAAAACATGTATGGGATCAAGGGATTCGGCTTGTTATGGTTGAGAAGGATAACATATCGGCAATTAAGATACTTTCGAGTAGTAGGAATCATTATGGAGGCGGGTCGTTATTTTCCCATATTTCCCATCTATTGAACCGGGATTGGGATGTGTCGTTTAAGCATATATTGTGTGAGACTAACTTTCTGGCGGATAGCTTGGCGAAGATGGATAGTAAAGGCATGAATGGTTATGGAGTTTTTTACGTTCCCCTTGATATGACCTGGAACTTGTTGCATAATGATCATGGGCATGGCGTGACTGGAAGCACTGGTGGCGGACAACGGCATCATCAAGTGCTGACCGCGGATGGAATTGGTTGATGTTTCTTTGTGCCTGTGCCTTTTCGTACCAAACTTATTTCGTTGGTTTGCTTTTGCTTTGGTTATGTTCATATTTGGTTCCTTGTAATTGCTAGCATATGCACACTTTTTTCTCCAACTAGGATTAGGGAAGTTTTTTAACGAGGCTTATGCTAGTGATTCTTTTTCTCTATTAAAAAATCATGAAAATCATGTTATCATATATTAATTCTCACTCCAACATTAAAATATATATTCTTATAAATAATATAAGTGCACTATTTTTAAAGATATATTTAAAACTAAATATTTGAAAGAAAAAAAACTGCGTTATTAAAATCAATTAAAAATATCGTTAAATTATTAATTGCCATAAATAAATAGTCAAATCTTTGAAAATGATGTAAAAGCACAATAGGGGTAGCGTTGGTGTCCCGCGAGCTTTGCATGAGCAAATCAACATTCAAAGGTAAAAACATTGAAATAAAAATGAGTGTTCCAAATCTAAAGACAAAATTATATTTTGAAATAAAAAATTGTAAATTAATAATTAAAATTAAAAAGTTGAAAATAATTTTTTTATGAAAAATAATAATGTCAACTATAAATTTATACTCATGTAATAACCTAAAATTAATGTAAACTTTTGGGAAAACTACATTGGTGGTCACCAAACTATCACCCTTTTCTTGTTTTGTTCACCTAATTAATTTTTTCGTCAAAATCGTCCCTCCCGTTAGATACTTTTCCTGTTTTAGTCCCTCTCCGTTAAAAAACTAACGTTTAATTTTCACATCAACATTCTCTTTCTTCGTCAGCGTATTATATAGTATTTTTTATTATTTTAATCGACCAATCAGGAAATGACATGTGTCACCTTCAAATTTTAAACAAATCAAAGGAGAAAAAATCATCCTCAAAGTGCAAGTGGCCCAGCGCCTAACTGTTGAGCTAGGCTTGAAATTTAGTTAAATTTTAACCAAACATTATTTAAGTTATACTCTCTCAACCTCAAAAATAAAATAAAAATTGCATCTATGGTGATTTGAACCAGGAAAATATTACACCAAAACAAAGTGTTTAACTATTAAGCTAGATAGAAAACTTGGCATATATCCCCAAATTTAAATATTTAATTTAAAATGTATTATCACCTCAAAATTAAATTAAATTACTACTAAAATCAAATTAAAATTATTTCTCAATTTGTTTGGGAATAAAAAAACTAATTATTTATTTTTATACAAATGTATTAAATCATTCTAAAAATTAATTAAATGTAAAATAATTTGTTCATATACATGTCAACGAATTAAATGTTATTTAAAAATTATATTTTATCCTAAATAAATATTATAAATTTAATTTTTAGATTTTTTTAATATTAGTTTTATAAAATAAATAAAAAATATTTAATTATTGTTTTTAATTTCAAAACGAAGTGAAAAATAATTCTAGTTTGATCTTCCATTTTAATTACATTTCAAGCTAAAATATTTTTTTAAAATTTAAATAATAAATTTAAATCTAAATAGTTATTTTAAAGTAATTCAAAATTTATATTCAAAATTTTTTAAATGATCTAATACATTTTAAAAATAATAAATAATTAATTTTTTATTTCAAAAGAATTGAAAAAATAATTTTAGTAGTATTTTGATTTAATTTTAGGTGATAATAAATCTTAAATTAAATATTAGATTATGTAGATACATAATAAACTCTTAACCTAGTTTAGTGGTTAAGTATAGAGCTTTTAGTTCAAAGTTTTTTGGTTCAAACCTTCATAGATGTAGTTTTGTTTATTTTTGAAGTTGGAAAAGTATAAGTTAAATATTATTTTGGATAAACTTTACACAAATCCTAAGCTTGGTCTAGTGTTTAGGTGTTGGACCCCTTGCACAAGGGGTTTTTGGTTTGATTTCGCCCAAATGCACTTGAAGAGTATTTTTTTCTCCTTCAATTTGTTCAAAATTTAGAGGTGACACGTGTCACCTCCTGGTTGGTTGATTGAAATAATAAAAAATATCATATAAATGCTGATGAGAAAAGAGAATATTGACGTGAAAAATAAAAAATGCCATATCGGCGATTCCGTTAGTTTTTTAACGGAGAGGGACCAAAACAAGAAAGGTATCTAACGGGAGGGACGATTTTAAAGAAAAAATTAGTTGGGTGACCAAAACAAGAAAAGGTTGATAGTTTAGTGACCACCAGTGTAATTTTCCCTAAATTTTTTACATATATGATTCTTCTACTCCATATTTCAAAACAAATTTATATTATTTTAATACGGCATAACATCAAAAAATGCTCCTAATATTTAACGCAATAGTCATTTTGGCCCTTGCTCTTTGTTGAACCAATTTAATCCTAACGTTTTATTTTGGGTCAAAATGGTCTATTTGCATATAAAAATTGTTAGTTAACTAACGTAAAAGGCTTGAAATAACGAGACAAACCTACATGGAAATGCACGCTGACATAACATTTTCATATAAACAAAGGTGTTGACTTGAAAGATGTTACACCATTCAAAAAATAATTTTATAAAATTATATAAAATATAAAATATTTTTTCTACTGACGTGTCATTCTGCCAAATCATTTCAAGATGTTCATCATTAGTTGACTAACAGTTTTTATCCACATGGAGCCACTTTGACTCAAAATAAAACGTTAAAGATTAAATTAATTTAAAAAATAAAGATCAAAATAACTATTGAGTTAAATGTTATGGGTGTTGTTTTGGTATTATGCCTTTTAATAATGATTTGGTTAGTGGGACATTTAAATAATTGAGCGTGGAATAGAATACATAAACGTGGCTTCAAGCTAAAGCTGCATGACCCACGCTTTCATTTTTCATTTGTTCCAAAGTTAACTTCATCCTATAATTTTATTCTCAAACTCTTCCCAAATTTTAAGGTTTTACTCTAAATGATTCGAATCAATTCGTGTCGTATACTTTTTTTTAATAGGTGGGTCTTTTAATAAAAAAAATTACATACACAAGATAATTTAAGATATACTTAAACGATACTAAACTGCTTATAACTTAGACTAATTTGGTTGGTTCAACCATCATTCTATATGCATTTACTTCTCATGTAATTATCCTAAGTAAGTCCTTTTCATTTAAAATTGAATATTTAATTATATACATTACCCACTGAGCTAATATTTAATCCTCTATCATTGTATATTAGCTTTTAAAAGTTTATTTGTACAGCATTAGCTTTTAAAAGTTAAAATATATGAAAAGAGTTTCACTTATATTAGTATAAAACGATGCGAGTTTTATATATCTATTTACATTTTTTATTATTGATATTTAATAATTTAACCCATAAAATTTATATTTTTGTTTATATAAAGCATACATATCAAATTTTAAATAAATTAAATATTACTATTTATTTTATTTAAAACTTTTCAACGATTAAATAAATACTAATAAATTCATTACTTTTAAACTCATTACTTGACCCTATGGTCGAGGGGCTTACTCACCTCTTGGCGAGAGTTTCGAGACAATGTGATAGGTGTGTTAGTGATAAAAATAATATTTTTATTTATACCTACTAATATTCAATCTATTGATTAATTAATTTACATCAGATTTTATCGAGATTTATTATGTGAGTAATTATCTTAATTTAGTTTTCTTCATTTAAAATGACAAAATTAGAATATCTAATCTTATTAAGAGATCTAGTATTTTATCTCATTAGATTAACTGGTTGTTGGTACTGATAAAAAATATTAATATAAATATTTTATTTTTAAATTAATATTTGATTAAGTTAAATTAGAGAAGATACTAATATGAACGACTCTAGAATAATATGTTTATACCTTCTAAAATGAATGATGTAGTATAATTTTATTAGTGCTTAATATAGACAAAAATCTTCTATCGTTTTCGGTGTCTCTTTTGGCTCCTTAAAAAATTAAATTTCAAGTAATAATTATAAATTTTAAATCCTAAACATTAAACTCTAACCTTAAACCTTAAAAAACAACTTACTACAAAATCTCTAAACCATGAACTTAAAACATTAACCCTAGCCATTAAACCTGTTTTTTTAACGTGAGTAATAAATAAAGGTAGAAATGGTAAACGGATCATTCAGTTCGGGTCATTTTGGGTCTGATATCATTCGATTCAGATTTTATTTCGGTTCGATTTTAGTTCGGGTCTATTGTGATTGGAGTCATTTCGGGTCGGCTAATATCAGTTCGATTATTTTCGGTACGGTTGATTTCGGTTCGGGTCAATGAGAGATTGGTCGGTTTTAATTGATTTTTTAGGCTGGTCAATTTTTTACGCCCTATATATGGCTTTATAAAGCCAATATATTTGACTTTTTGGTGAGTTGTGCGACTGTTCACATATCATCTTTTTTCATTTCTATTAATATCTTTTATTTATTTCGGGTTATCTTCGGTTTAAGTTGCTTTCGGTTCGGGTCCATTCGGTTTGATTGAAAATTGGTTCAGGTCCATTTCAGTTTAACTAAAATTCGGGTCAGTTTCAGCTCGTTTCTTTCGGATTTCATATCAAATTTTGGGTCATTATATTTAGGTTGATTTCAAGTTTAAATTTAAATAAATCAGTTCGAATCTCGAGTCTTGAATCAAGTTTACCGGTATTGCCAAAAACGGCAAAAGATTTTTATTCCCTTAATATAAGCCATTCCTTTAAATAGTTAATAAAAGTATACCCAACTGGATATTTCACCTCATATGTGTCGGCATTTTTTTTTTTTTTTTTGTGTGGCTTTGAAAATGTAGAAAGGCAGCTTTCTAGCACGTTTAAAAGCAGGCACAAACTACCAATTCTCTTCGTACATAAAACGAAAAAGAAACCCCTGAATACAAAAGGCAACTTTCTATTACACGTTTAAAAGCAGGCATATACATACGACGAAACATGAACCCCTGAAGAGAGAATGACTTGACCATAAAATACAAACTCCAAATGTTCATATTACTGTTTTTTGACTACGTTATTTGTCTAAAAATAAGGTGTGGTATTTTATTTGCCTAAAGATCATGAAAAAATATAACTAATGCACTAACGGAGATTGTTTAAGTGATAAATAATTTTGTATCGTTTAAGTAAATTTCGAGTTCGAAACATTGCGTGTGCAAAAAAATTTTGTTGAAAGACTTACTCACCAAAAAAGGCGAAGACGTGAAATTGGAAAGACAACAAAAAATATATATATAACTAATGCAGCAGCTTCAAAAATTCATAAAATAGCACTCCTTGATGCTGGAGCTGCAAACTCCAACCTTTTCCCTTAAGAATTCAATGACTTTAGCCAATGTCTTTATGAAAATATCAGCGTAATAAATCTCGTTACTGCAATAAACCAGTTGCACTTCTCCTCTTTTTAAACATCATGAAGGAAGTAAAATTTTATTTTAAAGTATTTTGTTCAGCTGGGAAACACTAGGTTATTAGCTATTGATATTGCAGTTTGGATGTCCACAAATATTTGTGTGCTTTCTTTTTGCTCCAAAATTATTGTCAAAATACGGCCTAGTATATCTCATTTGTTTTTTACGAATGATTTAATCCTATTTGCTAAGACAGACATGTAGTAACTTGATGTCATTAATCGAGCTTTTCAATCTAAAATTATTCATTCATAATATTTTATTAATCTAAAGTTTAAAATTAAAAGAAATTTTACATTGTATAGCTAGATTTTATTTTTAAAAGGTGATGTTTGATATACCACAACTTAAAGAAAAAATTTATACATAAATTGTGTAAACTTTACTTTACACAAGCTTGTTAGTTTAGGGTTTAGGCTGTTATTTTAGGATTTAGGGGTTTAGGTTTAGAATTTTGGATCTAAGATTATAGTTTAAGGTTTAAGGCTTATGTTTTAGGGTTTTAATTTAGGAATTTAGATTTTAAAAAAGGGTTGTGTAATATTTTTGAGAAAATATCTCATACACTGACGGTAAAAACAAAAAAAAATCACAAACGTCTTAGTTTTAGGTTTAGGGATCTAATTTAAGATTTAGGGGTTTAAGTGTAGTGGTTTATAATTTAGGGTTTAGTTTTTAAGGGTAACATGGTTAGGGATTTAGGTTTTAACCTATAAACCTTATAGCCTAAATTTTAACCGTACTTTTTAGATTCAAAACTCTTACACTAAACTCCCTAAACAATAGACCTTAAATGAAATTCTTAAACCCTAAAACTAAGACGCTTGTAAAAATATTTTTTTTACAAATGCTTGTACATAGAATAATTACTCATATTCTTTTTACAAAAGTTTGTGTATCAAAATATAACTCGTCGTCTAAAATCAGAATAAAAATTTTACACGTGTGGATTCTACTCCATCCTTTAAAAAAAAAATTATATTATTTTAATTATGAGTTAGTTAATTGGGTCTTTAAATAAGGGAGCGTGGGAATAGAATATATAAGCGTGGCTTCAAGTAAAGCTTTGTGTCCCACGCTTTCATTTTTCATTTGTTCCAAAGTTATTATCTCATACACTACTTTTTATGCATTTACTACTCATATAATTATCCTAATTATGCCCTTTTTATTTAAAATTGAATATTTAATTATATTGATTACCCACTGAGTGAATATTTAATCTGCTACCATTGTAGATTAGATTTTAAAAGTTAAAAATATATGAGAAAAAAATTCATTTACATCAGTTAAAACGATGTGAGTTTTATATATTTATATAATTTTTTGTCATTGACATTTTAAATTTTAATAAATTGTCCGTTAAATTTCATATTTTATTCATATAAAACATATGTTCTAAATTTTAAATAAATTATATGTTCAAAAATATAAATTAAAAATAAACTAGAAATATTAATTAATTATTTTATTTTAAGAAATTCAATCGTTAAACAAATACTAATAAATTCATTACTTTAAAATTCCAAAACTTGGCACGATGGTCAAGGGGCTTACTGTTAAAGTCGTTACTTTATATATGTAAAGTATAAATTGGGTTATTTATAACATATTTATGATTGTTATGGTTGAATTTGGACACCCTTTATATATGTAAAATATTTAAATTCATTTTTATCTTTGAATAAAAGGAAATTGATCGTTTAAATATACTTAATTTTATATTCTTTTATACGTAATATTAATAATGATCTAGACCAAAATCACTTTTTCTATCTAATAATAAATGAAAACTAGTTGAATTTTGAGAGAAAAATTACTTCCGGAAAGTAATTATTGACTCAAACTTAAAAGTTGTATCTTTTTAGCTTTTGGGGTTAAAAATCGCGTTTGGATTTAAAATGACAAGTTAATCATGATTATTTAGATTTAACTTTCATTCTTTCTAAAAACACTCTTTGACAGCATGTCTAAAATAGACATTTTATCTTTTCAATAATACCCTTCGACAATAATATCAAACACTAATTTTTTAAAACCACTTCTCTACAACATTTTTAAAATCAATTTTCCACCGCAATTTTCATAATCAATGCCAAATTTTATTGTGGTCAAATATTGTTATTTTAAAATGTATTGAGTGATCTCAATTGTAAAGGATAAGTACTTGTTCCTCGTAGTTAACTCGGATTTAAGTAATATAGTATGCAAATGTGCGTAAATTTATCTAAATTTAAAGTCGAACTTTTTTTTGGTTCCGTTGTTTATTGATTTCATTTCGTTCGAAAAGCAGAAGTTAGTTTAGTTTATTCATAGTTTCAGGAGTTTTTTTGCTTTTGAAATCGCTTTTCTGAACCTAATCCCTTCTCTTGAGAAAATTTCAGGGGAAGAATCGGAGCTTTGCGTTACTTTTATTATATAAAATCCGTTTATTTCTGTATTATAAGCGAGAAACTGAGTTTAACTTGGTGGAAATTGGCGTGCCTTTTATTTTTCTTCTTATTCCGACTTTGATCATTCTAGAAGCGGCATTTATGTTTGTTCATACTCCTCTCATTTATTTATGGCTTAATACAAAATTAAGTGTATATTCTTTTTAGGTGTTTAATTTTTTTAAGTACTTAAATTATCTCGTTTTTTAGGCGCCTAACTTTTTTTACTCTTTTTAAGTGCCCAAATTATTTTTTTACCCATTTAAGGCAAAACTAAGACACATACATTGACAAAGAAATAATTATTTGGACACATGTTTTGACCAAAAAATAATAATATTTGAAAGGAGTAAAAAAATTTAAACACCTTAAAAAATAAGATAATTTAGACACTTATTTTAGTATTAAGTCTTTATTTTTATATATTTATTAAGAATTAGTTAGGAACGGGAAGAAAATAATTCAGAAACCAGAAAAATCATATAGCTTCAGTTTAGGTGATTTTTAAAAGACATAAAGTCAAAAAATACTTCTAATATTTGAATGAGTAGTCACTTTAGCTTTTATTTTTATTTTTTAGAGCAATTCAACCCTCAACATTTTATTTTGGGTCAAAATAACCCATGTGCGGATAAAAACTGTCAGTCAACTGACGATAAATGGCTTGACAAAATAATAAGTTAACAAAAAAATATTTTATAAAATTTTATAAAATTATTTTTGACTGATATAACGTTTTTTTAAGTCAACATTTATTTATATAGTACTGCCATGTTAGCTTGCACTGCAATATAAACTTAAAATAAAACGTTAAAATTTAAATTATTTAAAAAAAAATAAAAAAATCAAACTATCTATTTAGTCAAACATTGAAGATATTTTTTTTTTGACTATACTCCTTTTTAAAATGTTCTCCTAGAATCGACAAAAATTAAAGGCTATAGGCTTATTTACGTTCAAATTAAAGGTGACAAATTTCTCTTTAGTACAAATTGAAGTTCAAGAGCTTATATGGTGCAATTTTTTTATCAATGACAATTTAATTTTATTAAAAATTATAAAAGATATTATAAATACAATATATTTAGGAGGGAAATAAAGGGACTAGTCCACTAAAATCTCATACAAAAATTTAAAAGTACAAAAAAATAAATATTTTCATAAAAATTTATATACCGTCAGAATTCAAAAATTTTCATGAATTTCTTTGTCTTTGTTCAAATAAGACGCATTACTAGATGAGAAAAAGAGCGGTGAATGAGTCAAACTATCATACAATTGTTCTGTTACCCGTTACTGATTATATCAGTAAACAACTATCAGCTCGAGTAGAGATCTATCTTGCTATGACATAATCTTCTTGTACTACTTTGGGAAAAAGTTATTTAATTACCTTAAATCACTTTCTCATCGTAATCATTATAATATTCCTCTGTGAAATGTTGATGAACGATGATAGCTTTGAATTGTTATAATGAAAACCTTTTTTTTTTTGGCCAGGAAATTCTATTTCCAAAATTCTCTGCTAGTTCACACTCTTTTTCTTCTATTATTTCCCCCCTTTGAGGCTTTTTATATATTTTAAAAACGGTAAACACTGAATGAGCCTACTGCTAGAGGTGCAAGGAATCAGGTGCTTTTTTCTTCTCCATTTTGGTGTTTTGAATGTTTTCCTTTTCAAATATATAATCTGCTCATACATTAGCTCTGTTTCTATAAGTAGGGAACTTATGAATTGGTTTTGACATATAGAGGCTGGAGCAAAAGAGGAAGAAGATAATCTATGGGGGAAGACGCTGGAAGAGGTTTCGAATGCCGGAAAACTATGGATGGGAAGGGGAATAATGTGAATAGCTCAGACAAGGCTATCCCTTCTTGTTGCTTGAAGACTAAATGCCATTCTACAGTTCTTTCTGGGTGGTTCTCAGAACCTCAGTCTTCTTCAGGTCATTATCTTTGAATTCTTTTCTTTCCTGCTCCTTTTCATTAATTTCCAGAATTGCATGGTTTGATTTCTGTTTCTTTTTCCTTTTATCCTCACTTGTAGATAAGGATGGGAAAACGGTTTACTTCAATAATCCTATTTGGCCTGGTGAGCTTTAAGTTTTCTCTTTATTGTCTTCTGATTATACATACTGATACAATTTTATTTTATTTTTTTTGCAGGAGAAGCTCAATGTCTGAGAGTTGAAAGCATTTTGTACCAGGCAAAGTCTGACTTTCAAGAGGTTCTTGTTTTTGAGGTTTGGCATTTCAATTCTATTTCATGATCTCCATTATTGTTTACCTCTAGTTCCTATGCATATTCTACCTAATGATTCATACTTTTTCCGCAGTCGTCAAGCTACGGGAAAGTGCTTCTTCTTGATGGTATAATTCAGCTGACTGAGAAAGATGAATGTGCATATGATAACTCATCTTCCCCTTTGTTCAATTCCGTCTCCCAAAACTGTAATCTTATCTTGTCTAAGCATATATATATATATATGCATTCAATCTGTATGGAGTTTGGTGCTAGAAAGACTGTTGAGATAGTTTTTTCTGTCATGAAAATCATGAGATACATCCCCTAAGCTTTTTGGCTTATTTAAAGTGCTTGAAGCCTGATCAAGTGGTGTCGTGTTGGTTTTTAACTAAATGCTGAATACAGGTTCTGGTTGTTGGAGGTGGTGATGGTGGCGTTCTTAGAGAGATCGCTCGGCACAACTCTGTTGAGCACATTGATATATGTGAAATAGATAGAATGGTTATAGACGTATGGTTATTTTAGCATCTCTTGTTTTCTGTTCATTTTAATTTATATCTAAAAAAGCAACTTAGTAGACATTTATCCTATTCTCTTCTTGTAGGTTTCTAAGAAGTTCTTTCCAGAACTAGCTGCTGGATTCGACGACCCTCGTGTTTGCTTCATGTTGGTGATGGTATGCCAAATAATACTTTCCCGTTTTATTTATCGTACATTTTCCCGAGCTGATAATTTTTATGCATAATCTTAACAGCTGTTGAGTTTCTTAGTCATGCTCCAGAAGGGAAGTATGATGCAATCATTGTTGATTTATCGGATCCTATAGGTCCTGCTCAACAGCTTGTAGAAAAACCATTTTTTGAGACCATAGCTAGAGCTTTAAGGCCCGGCGGTGTCCTCTGTAACATGGAAGAGTATGTGGCTTCATACACATGTGATTGATGATATGATCTCTATTTGCCGTGAAATATTCAAGGGTTCCGTTCGTTACGCGTGGGCAAGTGTTCCGACATATCCAAGGTATTTAATTATGCTTTCTGTTCTGCATTTTTTCCTGGTGGCAATTTTATCTGTTGTTATGATTTACCAATTAGCAAAAGCATCAAGTCTATCTCATTTCTAACGTCCGGTTTCTTTTTTCGTTTTCAATTCAGTGGTGTGATTGGTTTTGTACTATGCTCAACAGAGGGGCCACCAGTTGATTTTCTGAATCCCATTAACCCTATTGAAAAGTTAGATGGAGCTGATCAGCATAAGAGAGAACTTAGATATTACAACTCCGAGGTGAGAACTCGTCTTCAAGTTCGGGTTTCCATTCATTTCTGCAGGGTACTTGGTATTAACGTTTGCTATGGAACATGAAATAGTTATGTTCTTATGGACGGTTGAATGAGATGGAGATATGTATCAGTACTTCAGTGGTGTGGTAGATTTATGAATTTTTATTCTACTGACAGATGCATAAAGCTGCGTTTGCGTTGCCTTTGTTCCTGAAGCGGGAGGTGAGGCTACTTGTGTGACTCCGCACGAGGAATCTGCCGTCTCCTAAGCAAATATGTAGCAGTAAATAAATGGTTTGGCTTTCACTTAGTGCAGGGCATGTATTGTATGATTGTTTGCTGCTATGCAGCAGTGAGTTTGCTTGATTGGTGTTGTAGACTTGACCATAATTGTCTTATAGTTGTGGTTTGTGTTTTACTGTTGTTTCCTCATACCACTTGTTTGGTGCATATATGAAAATTATTGCTTACGCTTATCAGCTTATGTCTGTTAATAATGTATTTGAGCCGAAATCAAAAGCGGATCTAGAAATTTAAATTTAGTAGTTCACCGACTAATAATAAATACAATCACATGTAAATTGAACATAAATTGAATAGGTTTTTAAAAAATTATATTTAAAAAGTTATAAAAATTTAATAAAAATTACTGAGACATAATAATGACTACAAATAAACTTTTAATTAATGAAAAAATAATATTAAATAGTAGTGATAGAAAGAAATAATATATATGTAATAAAAATAATGAAAGTGATAATAATAATAATAGGGTAAAACTTTGATACACAGTGCTGTGTAAAATTAATTTTACACAAGCCTGTGTATTTACATTATAAAAACCTAAATCCTAAATTCCTAACCCTAACCCTAAAAAACTAAATCCCACACTATAAACCCTAAAATCTAAATTTTAAACACTAACCTTGAATTCTAAACCTTGCAACTTAAACCCCTAAACCTTAAACCCTAAACTGAACCCCTAACCCCTAAAACTAAAAGGCACGTGTAAACTAAAGTTTACACGGCCTGTGTATCAAAGTTTTTTCCAATAATAATAAAAATAATTATAATAAATATAATAAAATAGAGGGTAAATACATCGCACAATAATTATAATTATAATTATATTAAAATATATTAACTACCGAAAGAAATAGTGTTGTTTTATAATAATAAAATAAAAATCTAATAACAATAAATATATAATACAATAAAATAATAAATAATGAGAATAAAAATAGACACACTAAAAAATTAAATTAGAAAAAAATAAAATTTAAAAAGAATCAAAATAACATACAATTATATAAAATGAATAACAAACAAAAAGGGAAAGATCAACATGCAAATTATGTCAAAAGAATAAATGAGATTTTTTTAATGGACCCACCAGGTACCAACGTAGATACGCGCTCCGGTTAGAACAAGCAATGGCATTTTGAAGAAGAGCTTGGGCTCCATTTCTCAAACTTTAAATTATCATCTCTTAATTATTGGTTTAGTAATAAACGTGTCGATTTTTTTTCTTCTAAATATAACAATTTAATTATATAATTAAACTTTTGTGATAAACGTATCACTTTATCGTTAAAATTTAAATACACGGGTTGGTATAATAATAGTTTAATACTTAAAATTTATAAATTCTATTAATTTGATCTTAATTTTAAAATAATTCAATTAATTTAATTTCATATTTAAAAGTTCAATTAGTGAGATTATAGCGTCTACTAGCAAACAACAGTCACAATGGGTTATTACATTAATATGTTATTTGTCCAATAATAAAATATTATGTTTGTTGCGCTATAAAAATAATTTAATAAATTTAATTTTATATCTAAAATATGTATCGGTTCAAACAAATTTCGTACAAAAATTTTAGTCGTCGGGGTATGATTGGTTCTAGCTTGATTTTAGAGAAGGGAAAAGATTATTTGGTATATCCAATGTTTGTAATCGTTTGACAACAATTAATTATACATATTTTTATTCAATAATAATAATAATAATAATAATAATAATAATAATCTCAGACTTGATTTTCATTAAATTGGTATATTAGCTACAATTACAGGTTAAATTTGAAATTAATTTTTTTCATTAACATATCACATTATCGTTAATGCAATTTGAGTAATTATTTTGTGATAAATCAATAATGTTAGTTTTCGTAATTTAATTTTTTAATGTTAAGTGATCAAAATTAAATTTTAGAAAAATAAAAATGACTTCTTGTGTAATTTATCCTAATATAAAGTATTATATAATTATATAAATGGTAAAACTTTGATACAGACCTGCGTATTTGCCCTATAAAAACTCAAATCCTAAATTTCTAACCCTAACCCTAAAAAACTAACCCTAAGCCTTAAACCCTATACACTAAATTCTAAACACTAACCTTAAATTCTAAACTCTACAACTTAAACCCCTAAACCTTAAACCCTGAACTAAAACCTTAACCCCTAAAACTAAAAGGCACGTGTAAACTAAAGTTTACACGGTCTGTATATCAAAGTTTTTTCCTTATATAAATATATTTTATTATTTCAAAATTAATAAGCACTTAGAGAGTATTTGAACCAGAAAAATAGAGTTAAAATTTAATTTCATTGTTTTTAAAATTAAAGGAGACTTGAGAAATAGTTGAAGAAGAAATTTTGGTTTAGAGTTTAATTTCATTTTTTTTAAACTAACAGGGATTAAAATTATCAAGAATAGGAAGAGATAAGAGTTTATAAGCCTTTAACAGGGCAATATTTTCGATAAAAGGACCAAAATGCAACCTGTCATCTAATATAGGGACTACTTTCGTATTTGCACCCAAAACCTTATAATCTCCTATTCCCTCGTTGCAACGAAGTAGCCACACAAATAGGCGGCTTTGACTCATCTAACATAAGTGCCACGTGTCGAATCTTGACCAAATAGGGCACGTGCTGTCCACACTTCCCAGCCTTTCAGATTTCATCCTTTTTAGCTTTGATTCTTTCATTTCTGGTGCAAAACCCAAAGGGCAGTGTCGCCGCCGCGGAGGAACACAGGCAGCCGCCTCAAGCCTGACGAAGGAACCAAACCCTAAAATCATTTCATCGTAATATAAAGGGTACGTAATTGCATTCCGCCCTTTTGTTTTTCTTCTCAATTTTGGAATTTCAAAACCAAGAATGAATGAATAAATAATTGTGTTCGTGATTTCGTTTTGCTTTCCTAAGAATTCTTGATGTAGACTTCTGTTTCCAGGAAAATTCTTAAAAAAACGGAATTAGTTTGTAGTTTTCGTATTTATTTATTTATTTATTTTTGCGTTTGATTGGTTTCGGCTTTCTTGATGAATCTGGATAAGTTTTTGAATGAGGATTTTTGTTTTACTTGTTTGCAGGTTCGAACTTTCTGGCATCTGTTTTTGTGCCTGAGTTGAGTATCAACGAGTAGATGGCGGCTTCTATAAGCACAAATCATAAGGCTCTACGCCATGTAATTGCTCCCCCTTTCATCCTATATAATTTTTCTATTGAATTTGTAAATTATTTTTAATGCTGAATGCTTATGGGTTTTTCCTTGTAAATCTTATCTGCATAATTATTCCCCAATTCTTTCATGTCTTTGTTAGTTTCTTTTATCAGTGATTTCCTTTTCTTGATTATTTGCTTTTCTACTTTTTGCTAAGCTTGGTATGATTTCTTTCCAGGCCATCCACACTGCTGATGTTTCGGAATTCCGATTATGTAACCAGAGGGGGATGCTTGCGTATCTTCCTTGCAGACTTAATGCAAGGCTGTCAATGAAAACTGTTCCGTTATGGCCAAAACTTAGGAACACCCTAAATAGGAAGACTGCAGCCTTTGCTATTCCAAGTGGAAACGATGAATCTCAGAGAAGTAGTTCACATGCTTGTTCCGATGACCAAGTTCTTATGCCTTTCGAAAGTAGTTATAGTTCTAGTGATCTTTCTGAGAAAGCTGTTGATTCTCTTCAAGAATCAGGTTCTGGTGTCTTTCAGGTGGTTGAACACACATTAAATCTTGCAAGCCTCCTGGACAAATTGAAGGCTGTACATTTACACGTGTTAGCGTCAGAGCAGTGGAATGCTTCTAGGCTGAAATTATGTCACAAGTATGTTTGAAAGTTGAAACCATATTTTTTTCTTATGTTTCCCTTCAGCAGTACCGCCGATGCCATATTTCTAGTAGTCTTCATTGGTTTTCCAAAGTTCTCTTCCTTTGACTAATCTTATGGCATATATGTTTACTTGCGTAAATTTAATCTATAATCTTATATATTGACATACATGGTCTATTTTTCTTCTGATATAAGGTATACTTGGTCCTCAATCTATAATCCATCCGTCAAATTTTCCTTGTTTCCCACTACTTAATTTTGTGCTAGCTTCTATTGCAAAATAAATTAGGTTAATTGTTGATAGGCTTCAGTGTTATGTTAAGTTATCCTTCACTATACTATACACGATTTCACCATAAATATTGTGGCCTGAAATGAAAAGTATGCGTTAATCTTGTATTTTTTTTCGTTTTAAATGCACTTCAGGTTTCTTATTTTCAGGCATTTTCTGATTTACTGAGACTTCCTCTTTGCAGAAATTATATGGATAGTGCAACAAACTTAATCCATTATTTGGCTTTGAAATGTCTTGACATCGAGCCACTCAAAGAAGATCTTGCTCTGATCAGCCTATTGAATTTGGAGATGGTAAATTCATCTGTCCTAGCTAGTCTAACCACAAGCATTGAACTGTTAGAGAACCTACAGTTGAAGCCCGTAAGGACTAACAAGAAAGTTAGTGCCGAAATTTGCACTCAGGAAAAGCTAGATCAACAAAAGAAAGGGCATTTCACAATAGACACAATGAGAATGAAGGCATATTCAAACCGAGAGT